>PVLC010000679.1:6946-59725 GCA_004027655.1 Graphiurus murinus
TACTGGGGATGGAACTCAGGGGCATTTTACCTCCGAGCTATACCCCCAGCCCTATTTTTTATTCTTTATTTTGAAACCAGGTCTCACTAAGTTGCGGAGTGCCTCACTAGGTAGCTGAGGCTGGCCTCGAACCTGGATCCTCCGGTCTCAGCCTCCCGAATGCTGGGATTACAAGCGTGCGCCACCACGCCCGGCTTCCAACTTATTTGTTTTTAAAAGGTATTTTCTTTTTAATTGACACATGGTAATTAAACATATTTATAGGGCACAGTGTGACATTTTAATTGAGGAATACAATGTATAAGGATCAGCTCAGGGTAACTGGAACATCTATCACATCAGACATGTATCATTTCTTTGTGTTAGAAACATTCAAAATTCTCTCTACTAGTTATTTTGAAACATTCAACTAATTGTTGTCAACCATAGCTATCCTGCTGTGCTGTAGAACATTGGAAGGCATTCCCCTCATCCAGCTGCACTGCTGTACCCATTAACGGTTCTCTCCCTAGCCCTTGCTCCCCTAGACCCTTCCCAGGCTAAGGTACTCACTACTTTATTCTCTACTTGTTTGAGATAAACTTTTTAGCTTCCACATGTGAGTTAAAACATGCAGTATTTGTCTTACCTGTTCTTTTCTGGACTCATTTTACTTAATATGGTGTTCTCCAGCTCCATCAATGTACAGGTGTGTTACACTGAAAGGACTGGAGGGGTACTCTAGTTTTGATGATGCGAATATTCTTGCAGTTTATTTTCCATAGTAGCAATTATTACTATTATTTACTACAGGGGATTGAACCCAAGGGCATTCTACCAGCAAGCTATATACCCAGCCCTATTTTACTTTTTATTTTGAAACATGGTCTCACTAGGTTGCTGAGGGCCTTGCTAAGTTACTGAGGCTGATCTCAAACCTGTAATCTTCCTGTCTCAGCCTCCAAAGTACTGGGATTACAAGTGTGTGCCACCATGCTGGCTTTAGCAGCAGCAAATATAACTAACATTTTGCAGAAACTGGTTTCTTATAGTGTTGTCTGTAATAAGTGCTGGTTGCCCCAGGGAATAGTTTTAGGGGAAGGGGGTGGGATTGGTAAAGCTGAAGGAATTACATGAAAACATCAATACCAGGGAGGAAAGGGGCACCAGGAAAAGATTAAATTAAAGTAAATCAGAGTCAGGATCTTAGGAAAAATGATCCAAGAAGAAAGTCAATGGCACAATAATTTGACTTTTTTTTTTCTTTTTTTTGTGGTATTGGGGATGAAACCCCAGGGGCATTCTATCTTTGAGCTATACCGCCAGCCCCATTTTATTCTTTTTTAAAATTTGAAACAGGGTCTCACTAAGTTGTGGCTGGCCGAGGCTGGCTGTGAATCATGATCCTTCTGTCTCAGCCTTCTAAGTACTGGGATTACAAGTACACACCACCACACCTGGCTGACTATTTTTTTTTTTAAACCAAAACTCTTATGAAATCTTCCTTTTGCGGTCATGAAAAAATGGCTTAATGCAGCAATACTGTATTGGTGGTCTAGACAGAGTACTTCTGGTTATCATACCGCCTCCTGTTGTCACTTCTCACAGCCAGTCTTCCTGGTCTTCAGGCATGCTCTTTGCGTTCCCTGGAAGGCAGAGGCCCCTCCCTCGTGGCTGTGTACAGGCCTTTCCCTCTGAGCTGGGACGTCGTGTCCCTTGGTTGGTTCTTTTCCTACCACAATATTTACTGTGCATTATTGCGAGCTCAATACATTCTATCTTTCTTCCCTTCTGTAGTTCCTTCTCTTCCTCTTTTTGCAGGCCCTGGTGATGGTTTGCTAGCTTTGGAAGTTAGGATGATGACAGCAACCTTTGGAAACAATGGGGTAAGAAGGTAGAAAGATTGTGGGTGGCTGGATGACCTCAGAAAGTGGAGCTGCCAACCCCCAGGACTGAACATCTGATTGTTACAGAAAATAGAGAATGAGTCTCCTTTAGATCCCTGTGTTTGGCACTCTCTATGTGTAGCAGCTCAGTCTATAAGGAGATGAACACACCAGTTCAGGGAGAAAATCTGAGTGTGAGTGTGTCAGAGTGGGAGAGAGACAAGACGGGGAGAAAAGAACAGCAATGCTTCTCAACATCTGTGCTTTATTCTCTTTTCTTTTGTAGCCATGTCAGCAAAAGCACATAGATACATAGAATAGGAACTTTCAAGGAGATCCTTCCAAATGATCTTAGGGCTTGGCAAAGGGTCTTGTGTGGAGATCCTTGAGTGTCCAGTGAAATGGAGCAGAAACAAAATTAATAACTGTGTTTCTATTGTGCAGCAAGAGTACAGATTTAATCCAGATGCAAGATTATCATATTATAGAAGTCTACAGGATGGTAGCAGATAGCAGAAGTCTAAGTTCCTTATTCTAGTATTGAATACAGTTGAATAACTTTAAAGTGGTACTAAAAATTTCCAATCTAGATTTCATTAGCATGGAGAAGATAAAAATTCCAAGTGAACACACCAGGGCTTGCCTGCAAAATCTTTTATGCGCTTTTCTCAGATTTATTTATTTATTTATTGGTGCTGAGGATTGAACTCAAGGGCATCCTACTTCTGAGCCCCCGCCCTTATTATTTTTTTATTTTGCAATGGGTCTCACTAAGTTGCTGAGAGCCTCACTAAGTTGTTGAGGCTCGCCTGCAACCTGTGATGCTCCTGTCCCGGTGTTGTGAGTACTGGGATTACAGTTGTGTTCTACGGTGCCCAGCTAACTTTTCTGAGATCTTATAGGAAAAACAAATAATTTTTTTTTTTTTGCTGTTATCTGACCACAAACTAAAAACTAAACTGAGATTACATCTCGTTGATATCTGGCTTCCTTGTTCAGTTTAAGGGGGGCACTGGTGATGCAGTTTTAGCAGAGCTTGGGAACTTTCTTAGGTATGAATGTATATTTAGCATAAAGCATTCATAATTTCCATGTACAATAGCTTTACTATTTCTTATTCCAGGAATGCATTTACTAGTAAATTCCTGGTTGGTTTTTAAAATAATAGCTTACCTTCTAATGACAGAGCAGAGAAGGACTTTATTTGAAATGTGCCCCCTCCATTCTCCTCCTTGTCCTACTCAGTCTCTCCACCCACCCTCAGCACTAGCCACACCCTTGCAAAAATAAGCTCATGCCTAAATGGGAGCAGATAGAAGAAGCACAGCAAGCTGTCTTATTGACTGACTTTCTCTTTTTTTCTTTGTTTTCATTTTTTTCCCACCAATTTCAACTACTCCTGTAGCTTCAGCAACCACCTCTTATGATGAACATTCTCAAGTCAATATTCGTGGCCCCTATCTTTAAGTTTCAATTCTGAATTCCCATCTCACAGGTATCTAGTCAATTTTATTCCCTTTCTTGCTCCCCACCTTCTAACCCCATCTCCTGTCCTATCTCCTCTCTGAAAGTTCTTTTTCCATGTAAAGGCTTCAGCACCTACTTATGGACTCTCTTATGTAACACCTTCTTTGCCTTCCCACTTACAGTGGGTTTGCAAGTCCAGTCAGTTTTACATGGTGTCCTACATGGACTGGTTGTTTTTATCTTTTGTGGGGCTGGGATTGAACTCAGAACTTCGCATATGGCAAGCCCTCTACCGCTGAGCCACATCCCAGTCTGGGACTGGTTATCTGAGCTTGCATATTATTAGCATACACTAACAACTGTCATGTAATTTCTGCATAAACCAATGAGTGGTCTTGGGTATCCCATGTGTGGAAATAACCATGGTACACCTTCAGTGCTATCTTTATGATGTACACAAGAAACACATGAGAGAAAAGCAAAGCTTACAGGACTCTTCAAGGGAGATGGCTTCAAACGCTCCCACCTGGGCGGCGGGGGCAGTCACCTGGCTGAGGAGTTCTCTGCAAAGCATTGCACTGAGAGAGAGGTGGCAGTTCTTTGTGCCTGAGAGAGAAATATGTCAGGATAAATGGAGGGGGGCAGAATTGACCTGAATGTGCCAGTTATAATTTAGCAGAAGCACACCTCTAAAGTAATTCACCTCCAGAGCTAATGGAGTGTTAACCCAGGGAAACATTTTTGTGTGTTCCTGAGTGTGGCTCCTGCAAACCAAGTCTCTGACTAAGGCAGTTGAGAATGAGTGGGAGAGAGGGCCCTTGACGTGGACCCTGCAGAGAAACTCAGAGCGAGGACAGGTCTGGCCTAAAGCTTGATCTTAACATGAAAAGAATGTCTCTAGTCTGGTTAAGCTAATATAATCTTATGTAGGTTGGTGAGAAATAAACGCTAGTGACAGAATTGATGTTCTGGAAGCTGTCGGAATCCTGTCCAGAGATGACAGGCAGCTTTTGTGACAGAACCAGCAAGTGACTATAACTGACAGACAGGACAATGTTTGTTCACAAAAGACAACGTAAAAAAAAACATCTACCTAGAGTCCACGAGAATAGACTCAGCATAGAGTACTTGCTATTTTCCCTCTATAGTTGATCTGCTGACTAATTCTTATTTCAGTAATGAATTTAGTACTAAGGTTCTTGTCAGTTTAAAAGTAATAGTTGAATTTTTGATGATGGGCAGAATTCTGTTTCTCATTTAGATTATTGAGGTACATCAATTTTACACAAACCTTAGGGATGCTGGGTTGCTCAGTTATAGCTACCAAATTACTTGGCACCTGAAATCATTTAGTAGATATTCTGTCCTGGACTAAGGGGCTAAAATATCAGTTAGGCAGGGTCCTCCTGAGAATGTCATAAGAAAAATAGCAGCCAGGCTTTGAAGCTAATGCCTGTAATCCTAGTACTTGGGAGGCTGAGACAGGAGGGTTGCAGGTTTGAGACCAGCCTCAGAAACTTTGTGAGACCTTCAGCAACTTAATGAGACCCTGTTTCAAAGTAAAAAATTTAAAAGGGCTGGAGGTGTAGCTCAGAGGTAGAATGTCCTTGAGTTCAATCTCCAGTACTAACAAACTAACAAAAGCAAAACAAGGTAGAGAAATAGCAAGTAAAAAAATAATATACAGATTATCATATACATATATAAGTTAAGCTTCTCCAACTTAGACTTATGTGTATTATATATGTAATATACACATTTAATATGTAATATTTGTGATATATATATATAAATATAAAAATATCATCTGGAGAGGCTTAATGTGTGTGTGTGTGTGTTACTGGGAATTCAACCTGGGTCATTCTATCTCTGAGATACACCCCCAGCCCTATTTTGGTTTTTGTTTTGAAACAGGGCCTCCCTAGGTTGCTGAGAGTCTCACTACTTGCTGAGGATGTCTTCAAACCTGCAATCCTCCTTTCTCAGCCTCCCAAGTACTGGGATTACAAGCATGAGTTACCACACCTGGAGAAGAGGCTTAATTTAATACATAGGTTCAGAAGTTGGTGGTAGCCAGATATAATGGAATTTTTATTTTCAAAACCAAAGTTTTTATGATTATCACCTGGGTCCAGGTTAGCAGTGTTTCTGCTGGTATGCAAAGTTCTCAAGAACTTGGAAGTTCACACCCCTTCAGAGTTTGGCTGAGTGCATTCGTTCCTTGTCAGTTCCTCCACTTCCACTCTCCCCGGTGCCTCGGAGCTGGACTTTGTGGGTCTCCAATATATTTTACATACACTTGGGTTCACTCCATTTGACTCTAGAGGCCTGCAAAATCTTTCTTAGATAATCCCCCTTTTATTTTTCCTTTCTACTGAGATGGCTAAAGGAACTTATTAGTCACACAATCTCTTCAAAGGTCCTCTTCTGCGATGTATGTCTAAACACACAGCCTCTGGATTGTTGTGAGGTTTCAGCAAATGTTCATGCATCTTCTCAGCTTTTCTTCTCCTGACAGTGAAATTATTACATATTAGCATCTTCTGTAATCCAGAAGGGCTGAGAATTGCCCAGACTATCAAGGCCTAGTTTCTTTCATGTACTATTTTCTCCTGCAATCTACCAACAGTCTGCTAAAGATGATTTGGGTATTCCCTACGTGAAAGTCGTGTTCGCTACCATGCTTCCTCATTTCCTTCTGAGGCTTCACTAAGCAAAGGCTTCATATCCATATTTCTACTAGCAGTCTGTTCAAAAATATCTAGGATTTTTCTGTTGTGCTCTTCAAACATTTTCCAACTTTATACATTGTCATCCATCAACAGTTTCATAATTATTCCTTCATGTAGTTGTCTTCTAAATCAGACAGATGAATTATAAGTAAAAATATATGCTTTGTTTATAAAACATACTTTGTTTTTGTATTTTTATGTATTTACCTTTAGTGCTATGTATTTCATCATGTGGAAATGTCCTAATTTCTCCTTGTTTTTGAAAGTAGTCTTTCTGTATATAGAATTCTTTGTTGACAGACTTTTTCTTCCAGTACTTTGAAGTATCATCAGATTGTCTTCTGAATTCCATGTGTTAATCTTATTGAGGATTTCTTTATATGTGAAAATTTGCTGTTCCTTGAGCTTCCTAGACTTGTAGATTAATATTTTACATCAAATTTGGGGAGTTCTTTGCAATTATTTTTCAGGCATTCTTACTGCCTCTTTACCTCTATCTTCTTTCCTGGGACACTTATTGTGAATGTGCTGGCATACTTGAATGGTGTCTTACAGGTCTTTGATGATTTGTTCATTTTTCTTTATTCTTTTTTCTTTCTATTCTTCAGCTTTTACAATCCATATTTATGTCTTCAAGTTTGCTGATTCTTTCTTCTGCTGGTTAAGATACGCTGTTGAGTCTTTCTAGAGAAATTTTCATTTCCATTATTGTTCTTTTCAGCTCCAGAATATCTATTTGGCACTGTGACATCTCCTTCCTCATCATTTCTATGTTTTCTTGATTATCTCTGTTTGTTGAGATGTATTTCTCATAATTTCCTTTAATTCTTTATATATGAGTTCTTTGAATATATTTGTGATAGCAACTTAAAGTCTTTGCCTTTTAAATCCAACATCTGGGCTTCCTAAGGGACACTTTCTATTACTGATGTTTTTTATGTATATGGGTTATAATTTCTTATTTTTGCATATCTTCTTCTTGTTGAAATATGAAGATTTAATTAATATAATGTGGCAACTATGGAAATCACATTTCTCCTTACTTTTCTTACTCAGAGGTTTTGTTCTTATTGTTTATTTGTTTTTCAATTACATTTTTTGACTAATTCTGTAAAGTCTACATAAAGTCTATAAAGTTGTGTGTAGTCACTGAAGTCTCTATTTGGTTAGTTTAGTGATCAGCTAATGAATGGACAGAGATTTTCTTGAATGCCTTGAATTCTTATCTTTGACCAAGGGCCCTCCCTCCCTCCCTCCCTTCCTTCCTTCCTTCCTTCTTTCCTTCCTTCCTTCCTTCCTTCCTTCCTTCCTGTGTGTGTTGGGGCACATTGTCAATGATATGGCAGGTTATTTACAAATCTGTTCTAGCCTTCACTTTCTGTTTGACTAGAACCTCAAGGTTAGCCAGGGAGAAGATAGATAGCTGTCTTAGGACTTTTTGAACATGTGCACATATCTGGCTATAAATATAGTCCACCCTGATTCCCAGTTCTAATTCAGAAAATTTCAAAGCTAGGCAGGTGTAGTGGCACATGCCTATAATCTCAGTACTTGGGAGGCTGAGACAAGAGGATAGCAGGTTCGGGCCAGCTGTAGCAACTTAGCCTGACCCTGAGCAATTAATTTAGCAAGAGCCTGTTTCAAAATAAAAAATAAAAAGGGCTGGGGGTGTAGCTTGGAGGTAGACTGTTTCTGAGTTCACTCTCTAGTACCACAAAAAGAAAGAATTTTAAAAATCTTGTATGGACATCCATTCCCCTGTTTTTTCTTTTAAGTATTTAAGGCTAGCCTTTTTTTTTTTTTCTTTTTAAATAAACAAGACGGAGATTTTATTACTAATCAGGGTCAGGGTTGAGTCTAACCCGGATTAGGGTTCTGCCTAAGTATAGAGGTGTCATGGCCGCAGAACCCGGAACGTGGGTTCCTTCAGCCTTATATAGAGGTGTACAGAGGTGGGGAAACTTTTCACACACAAGGGAAAGGTAACACAGGGAAGGCATGGGGATTGGTGGAGCCCTGTTACCGGAAGGGAGGGGGCTGTCCTGTTTCCTGAAGGGAGGGGGCTGTCAACGCCCTACACTCCCCCCTTTTTCTTTGGTTTCTATGAGGAATCTTCCTCATATACTATATACAGGGTTGGGCAAGGTTTGATGCTGTTGTCCGAGGACTGTGAGTTGCACTGTAGTATGCAAGGCCCAAGTGTGAGTATTAGTATGAGAATAATCAGTGGCCCTAATGTCAAAGTCCACAAAGACGATGCCGACAAGTGCAGCACGACCTCCGAGCCATCAGTGTGAGCTTCAAGGGTTGTCAGCGTTGGCTGTCACTGCCCACTCCTTTTGGACTCTCTCGATGTCCTTCTCACTGGCCTTCTGGATCTGGGAGTGATGTATTCAGAGTCCTATGTCGTCCACCTTCAGGACAGTTGGGGTAACAAGGACAACCACGTAAGGCCCTTTCCATCTAGCCTCTAATGTCTTATGGTGATGCCGCTTGACCCAGACCCAATCTCTGGGTTCTACATCCTGTGGCCCCTGTAAGGAATTTAGAATCGGCTTTTGTGGCAGGATGGGGGCGGAGAGCCAAACATGATTTCAAAAAGGGGTTAATTAAGCATCTAGGCATATTTCTGGCCCTGTATAAGGCATAGGGAAGGAGCGTGACCCAGTCTCTACCAGTCTGTATTGCCAATTTAGTTAAAGTCTCTTTTAAGGTTCTATTCATCCTTTCTACCTGCCCAGAACTCTGGGGCTTGTATTCACAATGCAATTTCCAATTAGTCCCCAGAGCTTGGGAAAGCCCTTGTATAATTTTACTTATGAGGAGGGTCCTTTGTCCAACTCTATAGTAATAGGAACTCCATATCTAGGTATTACTTCTTCTAACGATTTCTTTGCTACTATAATAGCCATCTCCCTCTTAGTAGGGAAGGCCTCCACCCACCCCGAAAAGGTATCCACCATAACTAGTAAATACTTATATCCATACTTGCCTGGCTTTACTTCTGTATAATCTATTTCCCAGAACTGTCCCGGCCTCCACCCTCTCTCCCTTGTACCTTTGCGTTGCTTAGGCTTTTTCCCTGGTTGCATGTTCTGGCAGGTACGGCAGTCCTCAATTATCTCTTGGACCATCCGTCGCTGGTACTGAAACTGTAAACCAGCTGTTTCAAGTAAAGAGAGGAGCTTTTCCTCCAAGATGTGTAGACCAGTGAAGTTGTTGGATCATGTGTTTTCCCAAATCCTCGGGGAGAGTCCAATTGCCTTCAGTGTCCACGTACCATCCATTATGGCCTGACTTTGCTTTTAACTTTTCCTGCATCCAAGCAACCCCTTCCTAGGAATACTCGGGCAAGGGGGGCACAGGATTTGCCCTAGCACAGGCAGTTGTGCAGTCATAACGTAGGGGGTTTTAAACTTTTCTGTTGCCATAGCAGCTATCCATGCTGCTTCATTGGCCGCCCGGTTGCCTCTTGCCTCTGGGCCATCCCCTTTTTGATGGCCTGGGATATGGATCACAGCTACCTCTTTTGGCTTCTGTACAGCCGCCAAGAGGTCCAATATCTCTAACTCATTCCTGATTTCTTTTCCTTCTGCCGTCATGAAACCGCATTCTTGATACAATGCCCTGTGCACATGTAACGTCCCGAAGGCGTAGAGACCATCAGCGTACACAGCCAGTCTACTATTTTCAGCCCGCTTCAAGGCCTGAGTTAATGCAATTAACTCTGCCCTCTGTGCTGAAGTGCCCTTCGGTAGGCTGTCGGCCCATATTACCTTGCCCTCGTTGTCCACCACTGCTGCCCCAGCATACCTTTGTCCATTTGCATACAACTGCTCCCATCCGTGAACCACACACAAACACTCTGGTTCAGGGGTTGGTCTCTTAAGTCCCTTTGGACTGAAGTCACTTCTGCCAAGACTTCAATACAGTCATGCACCGGAGCCTCAGCCTCTGGGATGGGCAGTAAAGTAGCTGGATTTAAAGTGACAGGGTTCTGAAAGAGTATGCGGGGAACATCTAGCAGGAGTCCTTGGTAATGGGCCAGCCAGGTATTGATTATCCATCGGTTTGGAGGCTGCTTTAGAACCCCCTCGATGGCATGCGGGGTAGTTATGCTTCATCCTTAACCAACAAGGCAGTAGCCGCTATCATTCGGAGGCATGGAGGCCATCCTGCTGCTACTGGATCCAGTTTTTTTGATAGGTAGGCTACCGGTCATTTTCAAGGTCCCAGGGTCTGAGCCAGTACTCCCTTTGCTATTCCCTTTTTCTCATCGATATAACAGAAAGGGCTTTGAGGGGTCTGGTAAGGCTAGGGTGGGTGCCTCCAGCATAGTTTTTTGAAGTTGGTGAAACGCACTCTCCATTTCGGGGGTCCATGTCCAGTTTTTATCTCCTCTACTCCCCTGGTAAAAAGGTTTTGCTCTCTCTGGGAAATTTGGGATCCATAGTCTGCAGTAGCTCACTGATCCCAGTAAGGCTAGCCTCTTATTGGCCCCATTCATACTGTTGCTTCAGGCAGTAACAATGTTAAAAATTGCTATCGAGTCACATGGTACACAGATGAGCCTTTAGAATGGACCCTTCCATCCATTGGGCAAATGGTGATAGTTCTTTTGGGATGCGGCTTTGAGGGGCCCTCCAGGCCTATTTTGTTCTCTCCAGAGGTGCTAGGCTGTTGTTTTTCACAACTACTATGGAGTTTGTGTTCCCCTGCTTTCCCTCTTGCAGTTTTCTTTCAAATACTTGAGAGGGGATTAAAAGTGAGGCCAACATTTATTATATTAAAGAGTAACAGTAAAAAGGAGGAATTTAAAAATGCTACTTTTTTTCACAAATAATTCTATTTTAAAAAGTTAAGTGCTATTTATCACTTCCACCCACCACCACAAACAGCGGTGATTTTCCCAGATGCTGGGTAAATGACTGTCCATGAATTTCAGAAGATTCTTGTTTCTTTGTTCATGTTGATTCAGCATAGGAATAGTTTAGACTCATCATATTTCATAGGAGTATTCAGATTTGCTTTAACAGTGAAAGAGTTAAATGCTATTACCTGAGATTAACTTCCTATCCTGAATTGGAAATTACCACAAGAATAGCCTAAGTATGGAAGGGGTCCCAACAAGTGGACTTTTGGCTTTGCCAAATAAATTTAATTTGGCCAACCTCAGAGTTCTAGGCTATAGAGTAGAATGTCCAGTCAGCATTGTTCTTGCATTTTCTGAATTCAGTAGACAACAACAGAACACAAACAACAAAAGTCAAGCAGATATATAAGCCCAAAAGCCATGAATATAGAAATCTGAACTTCAGAGGTGGGTGCAGTGGCGCATGCCTGTAATCCCAACAACTGAGAGGCTGAGACAGGAGGATCTCAGGTTTGAGGAGAGTCAGCAACAAAATGAAACCCTCAGCTACCTAGGGAAACCCTGTTTTTTTATATGCTTTTATTGGTGCATTATAGTCTCAAATCATAATGTAAATCATGTTGACAATGACATACATTCACACAGTACTCGGTGCCCCCTCCATGTCCCTCTCCATCTCCCCCCTTCTCCATACAGAGTACTGAGAGTGACATTGGTATTTTTACATAAGTACACATAGCTGGTGGTAGTAATTCCTTCAGTGAACCTCACTCTTCCCTCTCCCCTTCCTTTAGACCACCTAGGGAGACCCTGTTTAAAAAAATAAGATGAAATAAGGCTGGAGGTGTAGCTTAGAGGTAGAAAGCCCCTGGATTCAATATTGAATCCCTAGTAACACACACACACACACACACACACACACACACACACACACACACTGAGCTTTATAAAGATGAAGCTAGAATTACCAATGATGCATTTTATATTTTTACTCTGCTGCTAATATCATGTAGCTTGGAATTTAATTAAAGATACTATGATTTGACTTTTCATCTTTTTCTTTTTCTGTAAATGCAGCTGGCCCATTCAGTTAGGTCGAAGATGGTGTCAAATAAGTGCTTGATATCTTGAGCTAAGTCTGCTATCTCAGCTTTAATCACCGATTAAATTTGTTAGTCAAATTTCATAATTTCAACTTCAATATTCTTTCACCTTTGTTAAACATGAAAAAAAGGTTGTTCTCCCCACACCTATTTTTGGTGCTATTTTAACATTTGTAAGGTAAAATTTGAGTATTAATAAAACATTGCTAATCAACAGCCAAATGCTCAAAGATCAGCTTTGTTGGTGGAAGAAGGGACCACAAGCGATCTCATTAACTCTAATCAGATCCGGGTCCTGTACAGCTAGTCATACTTCTTTACTCAATGAACCTTAGCAGATCTAAAGGTCAAAGTAGGTTCTCTCAAATTTATTGTCCAACAGGGATTCTTCCTAGCTCGGAATTTCTTTCTCATTCTTGGTGCAGCTTTGTACTAAACTCACTACGAGATTAGATAAACATTTGCGTAAGTGTTAAGGTGAGCAGCACTCTAGCTTCCTTTGCTTTACATGTGGAAGTATTTCACCACCAATGTTGATGGTGAATGATAGTTCTGGTGTTGGGAAAACCTTATATACATGTTCCCTCCCTGACCTCTCCATAGAAACACGTGAATATGGCTGCTGGTTTATGGAGTGGGGAATATCCATTAGTCTCTGGTGGCTTGAGCCAACATAAATGATTCCTTAGGGCAGTGAGATGGAAAACTAGAAATCTAACTAGCTATATGCCAGACAAGGACTAGACTTGCTGCCATAATTAACGTGTGGAGTGGGAACATTGCTTCTGGTGAGGTTCGATGCCTCTCTGCCTCGCTAGCTCACAGGGTGTGAATGATGTCTGCTTGTTTATCAGGGAATCTGAAAGTTTGCCTTTGTCTTATCTCTACACCTCATTGATTCTCCATCTCTTTTTCAAGTCTCATTTGAAAGGTATTTAGATATTTTCTCCCTGCCCATCTTTCTTAATTTTACTCTGCTTTTCTTGCTGGCCTTGGGATTCCAGTGTCTAACATTTTTTCCCCCCGGGGTGTTTGCTGATCTTCTCCAACTCAAACCTTGCTACTAAATATCTGAAAATTTTGCTTATGAAACTCAGCCTAGTGCATATGAATATAGTTGTCTGTATTAGTCCAGGGCAGTAAACTATTTATAGAATATAAGTTGGTCAACAATGAAATTACTTTAACTAGTCACCAATAGGTTTATAAGCTAAATTATTATAGTTCAGTGTATCAAAAAACTACTTAGGAAATCTTTATAAGTTAAAATGTAAAAATGTTCTGCCATGAAATTATCCTTTTAAAAGAGTAGTTCTTCTTTTTGTAGTAAAGAGTTACTTTAGACAGAAAAGGCTATGGGCACTAATGATATTAGGTTTTAGGTGGGTTGGTAGTTACTGAGAATTGTGAAAAGGGTTCAGAAAATTTTGACTAAGATTTTCTGCCAATAAATTGAAGGGACTATGTCTGTTGGTTTTTAAATCTCTTGTAGCTTCTGTATACAGTTTGTTTCTTATGTAAAAGATTGAGAGACAAAGGTTCAGGGAGGGAGTCATCTGGAGTTACATCTCCATTATCTGGCCCAGGGGCATTTGAAAGGTCAGGGAGATGAATTTAAAGTCAGCTTGGTCAAATGTGTGAATTCTACAGAGTTTAGACTGAGGGTAAATAATTCGTTTTAGTTGGCCTTTGGACATATGTGCTAGTCAGTGTTCTGTTACTATGACAAATGCCTGAGATAATCAGCTTATAAGAAAGAAAGATTTATTTTGGCTCACAGTTTCAGTCTCTGATCACTTGGCCCCATTGCCTTTGGGGAAGCAGTATATCATGGTGGGGACACGGAGTGGGGCGAGGGCCTTAAACTCATGGCAGCTGAGAATCAAAGAGAGGGAGGAAAGGGTCATATTCTCAGTATCCCCTTCAAGGACACACCCCTCCAGGACTTGACTTCCTCCTACTGGACCCTACCTCCTAAAAGTTCCACCCCGTCCCAAGAGCATCACAGGCAGAGGAATAAGCTTTTTAACACACAGGCCTTTGGGGACATGTCAGATCCAACTATAGCAGGATCCTTTCCCTTAGTGTCTAACTTCAATCACAAAGTTAAATAGACACTAGTAGGATCTAGACCAGCTTCTCTGGGAGGTATTGTTCTAAGGAGAATAATATTTTGCCCAAGTCTCCAGTTGTTGAGCATGAACTGCTCTTAAAAGAACCTATTATACCCTTAGTCAGTAGTTGCCCACCTGTTGTGGACTGGCTAAACCTCTCAGATGGGTCATAGGCAATCCAGACAAAGAAGCAGGGGGTGTACATCTTTCTCTCCTGTGAGTGGTCTGAGCGTCTCAGATTCTGGGCTACCTTCAAAGTTGGTGAATGCCAACATGCTTGTCTGTATTATTCTTGGCAATGTAGGTTCTGGAGAGAGTATTTCTTGGATGGATGCTGTACTGCAGGAAATGAAGGTTGCTGGCCAATGTGGTACCATTCCAAGGAGTGCTGCTTTCCAGAGAGAGGCTTTCTGTGAAGTGCACCATGCCACTGCTTTGAGACAGCTATTAGCATCTCAAGGAGATCAACTGTGATCAAGTGACTGGGAGCAGAGCTGCAAGGGCAAGTGACGGAGCTCAAGAGACTGTCTTCTGCATCCATGCTATTCACAAAACCACTTCAGAATCCAAGATCTGGGGGCTCGTGTAACAATTCTCTCTAGAGAAAGAAGGCACACTTTTAACTTATGTCTGCTCTAAATTTATTTATTTATTTATTTATTTATTTATTTATTTATTTATTTATTTTTATGGCACTGGGGATTGAACCCAGGGGCATTCTACCTGTGAGCTACATGCTACACCCTCAGCCTGATTTTATTTCTTATTTGGAAACAGGGTCTCCCTAAGTTTCCAAGGCTAGCCTTGAACCAGCGACTCTCCTGTCTCAGCCTCCCAAGTGCTGGGATTATAAGCATCGCCACACACTCGGCTTAAATTGTTATTTTTTGATGGATAGGCTTCTTTAGCTCTCCAAGGGGAGGACCAAGACACAGGATTGATTGAGTGATTAATTAATTAATTAACTAATGGTACTGGGTATTGAACCTAGGATTCTACCTCTAAGTAGCCAGCCCTATTTTTTATTTTTAATTTTGAAACAGGGTCTTACTAAATTGCTGATAACCTCACTAAATTGCTGAGGCTCGCTGCAAACTTGCATGCGATCCTCCTGTCTCAGCCTCCTAAGTACTGGGATTACTGGAGTACACCACTATACCTACCCAAGACACAGGATTTAATTTGCTTATTTGCGGTGTTCAGGGGAAACTACTTTGGAGAAGGCAATCATCACTAATTGTTGCTTCCTTGTAGAAAAGAAATACCTAAAGAAAAGACTGATTTGTTGACATGGAAGAGATGGTGATATGCTATGGTATGGTTTTCCAAATGCAATCTGCTGAGTTCCAGGATCCCAGAAGACCTCCCTGTGGGTTTCTTGAAGGAAGGTTGGCCAGTGCTAGTATTTGATCTTTTCTGCTCTGTTATCTCTAGACTTTACCCTCATTGCTGGTTGGAAGGAATCTTAAGTCCTAGAATCTTACCTTCAGATTAACATAATTGAAATGGATATATTCCTCCTCTTACTCTTTTGGTCAACATTTATTGATGCCTATTGTGTGAAAATGTAACTTCTGTACATGAATTTTCTTCTGCCCCAGTGATGGAGGATTTTTCACTTTTAGTAAGTCAGTCACCCATTGGTACCTGATGCACTTCAGAAAGTAGAAGGTCACTTTCCTCACAGCAGTAACGAACAGGCTCATCTTTTAGAAGAACCTGGTTGCTGAGCCATAGGCGCTTTCTCATGCTGCTTCATCTAGGGTATTTTTTTTCCTTCTTGTTCAGGATAAGCTTTGGTGAGTGAAAAACGACTTCCCAATGGCCTGTTCTGTCTCCTCAGAATATCTTCCATTTCAGTGCCCTCAGATTATGATGAGTTTGCCTGGATGTGGAAGCTTTTGGCTGAGGCTGAGTAAGCTCACTCTAAGACAGATGTCCCATCTGTAGAAATGTAATAGAAAATCCACGCAATGTCTCATCAGACTGGGTAGATGATGTGATTCAACTTCAAGTGCTTTGTCTTCAGTGTAAACTTTTGTGTCTATTACTTCGAAGATGGAATGATGATTTCAAATTAGACTTAGGATGCTGATGGGAACTGGTGCCTACTTCACTGCACCTGGTGGCCTGTACACCTGCCATTCTTGTTAACTGGGGGAAAAGCTCTCGTTTTACCTTCTTGAGTCCTTTTTTGTGTAAGATTTTTTCTTTCCAGTCACTATCGTTCCCCTTTTACTAGGGTCCACAGAGCTAAATCCTTTAGTTCCTGTGATAGGTTCTGGCTGTCCCTGAACTCACTCCAGCCTTCCTTGCCCTCCCTTCTTCACTGTGTTCTGAAAGGAAGACCTTAGGTGCATTCAATAAGCATCCACATTTCCAACACAAGGCACTTGTCTCCTTTCAAAATGCTTCTTTGAGTCTAGACTCCATGTGATAGATGATTTCCTTTAGGTGGAGAAAGAAAAGAAAAATGAGAATTGAGGAAGGGAACATTTCAAATCAGGTTACATTCATACAAGAAGGTCTCATTACCAATCTCACTAACATGTTTGGGGAATGAGGAAGAGGGAGCAAGAAGAGGTGTATGAAGGGATGTGTGTGCCACGTGATGTGTGCATGCATGTTTGCACCACTTTGAATCTCACTTTGATGTATAATTACATTGCACCAATTTAAAAAATATATTTATAAAAGAAAATAAACAAAAATAAACATAGAATCTATATCAATCCCATAGTAACATTAGACTAGTTTCCCAGACCAAGGCTAAAGTGGTAGTGGCTTTCTTCATTTTGCTCCAATTCTTTCCCCCAAGACAGAATTTGGAGTCAAGTTGGCTTTTGAAGTTTTGGGGAATGGACAATCGCACATTTAGGAATATTCACCTTAACAAAAAGTTCTAATCTTCTGGAGCAATTTTTTTTGGTGTGTAGGGGGAAGAACTTTTTAGTTATCATTTCTTTGGTGATTTGGCAGGAGGAGATGGACTTAATCAGCTTCCAGTAATTTAAATTTGTCTTTTCAAGTTAAAAAACTTGTCCTCTGTTTGGCGTTAGCCCCCCCCCCCGAAAAAAATAAAAAACAAAAAAACAAACCATGCTTCAATTTGTACTGTACACATAAGCTCTGGAGTGAAATTTTCAGAACCCTGAGAACAAATGGAATGAACTCACTTTTGTGTGTCAATATGTGGTTTTATGGGTAGGAATGGATGGGCACATGCCCGTTGCAGGCCCATTCGTTCCTCTCCTGTTTGAAAGCTTCCCTCTGCAATGTCTTTAATGGAGGATGTTCGTGTCATATAGAGGGGGTTGTTCACTGTACCAGCACTGATGTGCTGCATTTTGACCAAATGACTAACTTTGAAAATAGACTGTTTATGTGGAGTATGAGCAAAGCTTCTCCACCAAAGTGCATTTTTAATGATCTACTTTAAGAGTAAGTGGGTTTAGAAGTAGCTGCCCAGGAATATGATTGGCTGGCACCAATGCCACTTCCTATAATTACCCAATAAACCATAAGGGCTTTGTTGGCACATTTATTCAAGCCTGTCATGTCAGACCAGCTGCCACCCAGCATTCTAAGTCCATTTCTAATATCCTCTTAAAAATCTTTGCAGAGAAATTTGGTGCCTACGCACCTTTGAGAAATCTTTGTGGAGAAATCTGGTATCCATGAGCTGAAAATTTTGTGGTAAAATGCTGTGCTTTTTTTTTTTTGTTAGTGTTTTTCCTAAACAGCTAAAATTATAAAGATTAAGCATTAATCTAGTGAGACCTTGTTTCAAAATAAAAGTAAAAAATAGGACTGGGGGTGTAGCTTGGAGGCAGAGTGCCCCTGGATTCCATTCCTGGTGCCACATACACACAAAAAAATTATGATCTGGACTAAGCTGTTATGTTCAGTTTTTAAAAATGTTTCATTTAGTACATTTAGGACTTGTACTCAAAAAGCAGATGTAATGTAACCTAAAAGTTGCAAATTGAGAATTTCATCTTGAAACCAACACTTGAAACTGTAGAGACAATACACTCAAAATAATTAAAGAAATAAAGGAAATTCATTAAAATTTTTTGTTGGTACATTATAATTGTATACAATGGCGAGATGCAAAGTGATACAATACATTTATATTTGCACATAGCATGTTTTCGTCCATTTCATAAAATGCAATTTAAATTATGTCCTGAAGGTAGGAATTAACCTGCTCAGATTCTGTGGTTAAAAAAATCTAGTGTTAGCTGGGCATGGGAGTGCACATTTGTAATTCTAGTACTTGGGAGGCAGAAACAGGAGGATTGCAGGTTTATGGTCAGCCTCAGCAACTTGTGAGGCCCTCTGCAACTTAGTGAGATCCTGTTTCAAAATTAAAAAATAAAATAGGGGTGGGAGTGTAGCTTGGAGGTAGAGTGCCCCTGGGTTCCACTTGTAGCAACACACACACACACAGACACACACACACACACACACAATCTATAGTGTAAAAAACCAGGAAAGCATCTTGTACATTAAGTACAATCACCCTATTTTCCAATTTCCATAGGATGCACTTCATTTGTATTCTACAACTATATTTTATAAATGATTCTGATCCCATTTTCTTTTTTATACATAAATTAGTTTTAATGATGCCATTAATTCAATTAATTTAATCAGTGCCATCATAATATTCTACCATTTGTTTGTACCAGTAACTTAATTAAACATTAACTATTATTAAAAAATAATAAAATAAAATAAAAATGTACTTTCAAACTTATTTTTTAAAAATTTTTATTGGTACATTGTAATCATACATCTTTGTTAGGTACAAGCTGGTAAAGGCATACATGCACACATTTCTCATTTAACCCTTCTCCACTTCCCACCCCGCTCCCTCACTTCCCTCCTTGTCAAGTTCAGTTTAGTGATTGACTTTGATATGTTTGTGAAAGTACGTGCATTAGGCCCTCCCCCCCAATCACCTTCCATTAAGTCACCTTCTTTGCTCATCTATGGTTTCTTCTTTTTCATCTGGAGACCCTCTTATGCCCCATCTTCTCCCTAGCATCCACATATTAGGGAAAACATATGCTTTTTTACTCTTTGTAACTGACTAATCTCACTTAACATAATGTTTTCAAGTTCCATCCATTTCCCTTCAAATAACATGATTTTGTTCTTCTTTATGGCTGAGTAAAATTCCATTGTGTACATATCCCATAGTTTTGTAATCCATTCATCTGTCGATAGACATCTTGGCTGGTTCCATAGTTTGGCAATTGTGAATTGTGCAGCTATAAGCATAGATACACATGCATCGGTCTGATAGTTTGTTTTCCATTCTTTTGGGTAGATACCCAGAAGTGGTATATCTGGCTGATCCCATTTTCTGAGGACCAATGGGAAACTGTTGAAAGCTTGGTATCCATGGATATTGGTTCCAGCACCTGGAAGTTCTTTACACTCAATGGCATTGTATATGCATGCGCTCATCCTCTCATATACTTTAAAACATTTCTGGATTATTTCTAATACCTTATACACTGCAAGTGCTCTGTACGTGGTTGTTCTACTGTATTGTTTGAGGAATAATGACAAAAAAGTGTACATGTTAAGTCCAGATGCAGTTTTTCTTCTAACAATTTTTATTCACAGTTGGTTGAATCCACAGATGCGGGACTCATGGATAGGGAGGACCAACTGTAGTACATTCAGGGGAAAAGCATTTCATTTCATGGTAGTTTAGAGATTTGGATCTTTCATTTATACCTGCTGATCTTTCTACTAAGTCCTGAGAGGTGCTTTTTATTGACTGGAGGGTGGCTAGATGGCGTTGTCTATGGGCTCTGCCATTGGTTGTTGACATTGAGACTGATTCACCCTATTTCCTCAGAATTTGGTGACACTCTCCACATTATCATGTAACTAAGTTTAATATGGGGGGTAGCGACATGCTGAATGAAGAATGTGACATACACTGGATGGCTAAAAGAAACCAGCTCTTACAATGGTGGCTAGGCCTGTCAGAGAACAATAGCTCCACTTTCATGAAACTACCACAGAGTGAATCGGTATCAGTATAAAATAAAAATCTAGTATTTATCCAGCAGAATATTGGCTCTATGGGGAGAAGAATATTGGCAATGGGTTAACGTGAAATAGAAGAAATTAAATGCACCTGACAGTAATTGGCTGAAGAAAATTCAGGAGTTGTGATAGCGACAGAGCACAGCAAAATAACACAATTAAGGACACATTAGCCATATGTCTCTATTATACTAAGAGCACAGAGGTATGAATGACCAGGTGACGACCTTCACCCCAAACTGGAAGGTGGATGACAAGTCCATGTGGGTCTGGAAGCCATAAGTATAAAATGAGATTAAAAATTAGAGGACACTGGATGGGAGTGATCTGCAACTTGGAGCCGACGAGGACTTGATAAAGAAGGGCTTACCAGGAAGCAATACTAGCAAAAATGGTCTGGGTATAATTGATAGATTAAGCAAAATTAAAAATAGTATTTTATTGTATCATCTGTACTTTATATCAGCAAATATTTATACATGGCACATGTTAATATTACCAGAAGAAGACTGTCCTTTCACTGAAGAGTGACTACTTCCTCATCTTGTGCATGCTACAGCTGTAGCTCCGAATGCACGTCTCTCTCCTGATCAGCCTCTGATCTTCGGTTAGGCACGCACTGTGTCCTCAGAATCTTGCCTGGTGCCAAGCACACAGTCGTCCTTCAATAAATAGTCACTGAATGAATGGGGTGAGATTGAAAAGGCTCTGAGCTGACTCTTCGGCAGCCTTCTCTACGCCTCACATGCATTGTGTTTCTTTTTCATCCTAAGGTGGGGCTCAGGCCCATGTGGCTTTTTTTCTTACACCTGTTGAATTCACATTCTCTCTGGTTGTTGCCAACAGTCCACATAACTGAAGTAAATGTGTGATAAAGAGGTGAAGGAAGGGGTCAAGGATAAAGGAAGAGGTTTTATAAAATCCTAAAAAATATTCTATTAGTAGTGGCAGGGTGAAGACCTTAAATACAAATACAAATATGTTTATAGAGTTATAGATTACAAAAGTCCTGAAGAAAAAATTGAAAAAATACATACATCTATATTGCTATAGTTTGAGTATGTCTCCTGGAATTCATATGTCAGAACTTAATCCTCAAATTCATATGTTGATAGTATTTGGTGGTGGGGCTTTGGGGAAGTAATTAAGATTAGATGAGATCATGAGGGTAGGACCCCATGATGAAATTCATCACTTTGTAGGAAGAGGAAGAAGGACACAGCTGACACCTTTAATGTCACCATGTGATGCCCTCTGCCACCACGTTCATGAAGCAGGGAGGTCCTCACCGGATGGTGGCACCATGCTTTAGGACATCTCAGCTTCCAGAATTGTGAAATGAACAAACTCCTATTCTTTATAAACTACCATAGCTATCACCAGCTATGGTATCATGCTTATGTGTACACCTGTGCACACATATGTTTTGGTCTAATTTTATACTTTGTCATCCAGACTTGTATCCATCCCTCCTATCCATGCCCTAGAAGACCAAGGGGGAAGTTTCTAGGTCCTCAGGTAGTGAGGGGTGCTGATTAGAATGCTACACTGGACACATCACCTTGCGAGGACTGTGCTTCAGATATTCCTCCCTGTTTTAGCTTTTCTGTCTTCATTAGCCAAGCTCAGCTATCAGTCCTTGGCAGTGCTGGCCTGACAGGATGGTCTCGTCACCTAATCCATCATTCTCTGCTCTGTTTTCTAGTCCAGCCTTTTAGAGTGTTGCTCTAGGTCCTTACACCTGGCTTCATCTTTCTTTCACCTTTTATCTACTGGGTATGATTTTGGCATTTTTCTGAACAATTACTGTATTTGTTTTCCATTGTCGGCACAAGAAGTTCTTGCCCCTCTGATTTTGTCAGAGAAATCAGCAATTTGACACTTGGCTCCTGGACCAAGGCCCTGGATTTGGTAGAGTAACAACAACAAAAGTAACATTAATAATGTTTCCTTCTTTACTCTCTTTCTTTTTCGCCTCACTTCCTTTTAAGACAAAAGCAAACCCTATGTCTCATTTAAAAAAGTACAGAAGTTCTCTGACAATACCTTTCCCAGGCAAATAGTTCAGAGAAAAATGGAGAAGGGAGAAGCTCTGGTTCGAATCTCTTAATTTCAAGGGGAAGAAGTGGCCTTGAAGAGTTCATCATCTGTGGGACTGTTTTGGATCCTTCCACTGTCTAGCGGCACTATCTAACAATTACTTCCAGAAGCATCTATCAGCTTCTACTTCCCGTATCAGATCTAAGGCATTTCTGCATGGACTCATTCTTTCATTCTTTAGTCCTTGAAAGTCAGGCTAAAATGAATATTGGACATAGTTTTGGTGGACAAAAGGCAGTGCTCCTTGCACATCTCCCCAGAGATTTAAATCTAGCTTCAAATTTATGGGAGGAGTGGGCCTGTGGGAGAAAGCCATGGTAAGTCCACAGGCTTTGTCATGGTGGGGTCAGGACTGAGGTGTTGGGGCCAGTACCTGGCAGCCATGTTACACAAAGGCCAGTTAGTTGTCTCAAACTGAAGATGAGGGTGAGTTGGTCACAGCCGAGAGGTCTACAGTCCTAGAACATGGTCCTTCAGACATCTGAGCCTGGAAAGAGGTTTAATGTGCCTGTGTCTCATCACAAAATATCTTTCAGATGGAATTAAGTCCTAATTGATGAAGAGAATTTTAAGCTAGCTTTGCACTTAAGGAAAAGGATTTGAAAGAAGAATTTCATACATAGTAGAGGGGTTTCCTTATTCTACTGAGAACTTATACTTCATGAGACTGTGTATTTTTTAGTCTCTGCAGGAAATCAAGCTGTCCTGGGACATTCTCATGTTTAGAATTTATCCAGTAAATTAGGTAGAAGGGTCATAAGGCATTCTCTAGGATCCTGCGCTGATATATTACTCTTGAAAGGTGTTAATTTGGCTCTCCAGCTTTGATTTGCTTAGTAGAACTTATTAATTGCTTGGTGGATAGGACTAAACATTTTAGTCTGCAAAAAATTGGAAGCTCCAAAACTAAATAGCTTAATCACTGCAGAACATTCATTCTGATTATAGCAGCTTATTTGATCAAAGATAGTATAAGTTTATTCTCTCTTAGAATTTTTTTTTTGTGTGTGATACTGGTGATTGAACTCAGGGGTGTTCTACCTCTGAGCTATACCCTCAGCCCTATTTTTTATTCTTTATTTTGAAACCAAGTCTCACTGAGTTGTGGAGTGCCTCACTGGGTAGCTGAGGCTGGCTGCGAATCCAGATCCTCCGGTCTCAGCCTCCTGAATGGTGGGATTACAAGTGTGCCAGGCTCTCTCTTAGAATTTTTAACAACTACTTTAAAAATAGGATTTGATACTGATACAATAGTTCAAGCGAAATACAATTTTCTTCAATAGCAAAATCAAAATTGTGAAAATGAAAATATTTTCTCTCACCTTTGAAGGCATTATCACAGGAAAGTGTAGCAGCCAAAAAGAAGAAAGATATTTTGGTCCAAAAGAACTGTGTATTATCTGAGTATTAAAATGATGAACTCTCGAGCCGGGCATGGTGGCGCATGCTTGTAATCCCAGCATTCGGGAGGCTGAGACCAGAGGATCCGGGTTCGCGGCCAGCCTCAGCTACCTATGAGGCACTCTGCAACTTAGTGAGACTCGGTTTCAAAATAAAGAATAAAAAAAAATAGGGCTGGGGGTATAGCTCGGAGGTAGAATGCCCCTGAGTTCAATCCCCAGTACCACAAAAAAAAAAAAAAAAAAAAAAACAAAACAAAACAAAATGATGAACTCTTAATCGGTCATTTGTTGAGTTTTTACCTGAGATGTGCCTGCCCAGCATCCTATGAGATTTTACTTGTGGTGACTCATTCAACCCCATGACACTCTCCCACAGAGATGGTATTATTCTCATAATACAAGCGAAGGAACTGTGGGCTAGGGAGGTATGCCTTGCCAAATGTCAAATACAGCGGGTGGCAGGTCTTTCTGATTCTCAAACCTGCACTTCCAACCTGTGAACCCATAGTTTCTTCAACTCATTTTTGAAAATCATAATACCATTTCTGCTATCTAACTGTCTATCTTAGTCCATTTGTACTATTATAATATAATATCTGAGGCTACATAATTTATAAAGGAGAGAAATTAATTTTCTCATAGTTCTGAAGGTTGGGAAGTCCTGGATCAAGGTGTTGGCATTTGGGGTCTGGTGAGAACCTCTTTCACATGGCTGAAGTGGTGAGCGCCATGTCTCCACAGGGTGGAAGGAATGGAAGGGGATGGAGACCCTCCATCAAGTCCTTTTACACAGCTCTAGTTTTATAAGGCCCTACCTTAATCCAATCTATTAACAATATAGTAGAACTATATTGGTGATTAAATTTTAACATGTGAATTTTGGTGATCCCATGCTGGACATAGCATTTCCTATAGATAAAATTCTAAGATCATTTAAAAATAACATTGGAGTATGAAATATGTTCTGTGTCTTGGCCTGGGGAGGCTCCTTAGGTACAGGATTGTGTAAAAATGCATTGAGTTGAACACTTCAGGCTGGTGTGCTTAATGTATTTAAAGAAAGAAACTGAAAAGGCTACTGCTACTGATATGCTGTGTGTAGTATATTGTTTATTTACCATTGCTGAGGTTAGGTGTCCACCCTGAGCTTGGCTTGCCATCGCCTACAGAGAGGCACTTCTTAAAGTTATACCATTGAATGGCTACAGGAGTACCCTGGGACGTAGAGGCAAAGTCAGGGACTGTAGCATGGGCATGCTTATGCTCTGCTTACTCTGGGCTTGGCTAAATTCTTTTTCCTTTTCTTGGAAATGGGACAGCACAGGACTCATACTAGGAGTGAGTCTTCATTTCTGTGGTGCCCTGTCTTCATGAAACATGATGTGGTGTTTCAGAGAGACATTTGAGGGCATGTATTTCTTTTACAGTATCTTCCTCTTGCCATCCTGGCTGGAGATGTTGGGGTTTCATCTCAACACTTGTCTTCCATACCATGGGGAAAAGAGCTCAGTGGAACATTAACTTAGTATTTCTTCTTTACTACGGTGTGAAAATTTAGGCTTAAAATTTTAAATTTCAAAATTTTTATGATTATTTACTTCATAAAAAATTTGTTAGGACTCTAAATATTTGAATATGTAGAGAAATTCCATACTTGACTGATTGTAAATGCTTTGACATAGACTGGTGGTTAAAGAACGAGGGAGCTGAAGTTTTATCAGCATTTGCAATTTGGTTAGACATGAAGACAATATAGTATCTCTGAATGAAAATCTTATTCAGTGGGAAAAATATTTCTTTAATAAAAATTCCAATGTAAATAAAATTTTTAGGAATTTATTATTTTAAGAGAGATATAATTGCATTGTCTAGGATTATTAGAATGAAGAATCAAGAATTATTTCTTCAAACTGCAGTTCTCATGATTACAAAGTATTCTTGAAAATATCAAATTAAGATAATAATAAATATCATTTACCAAACATATGCTATTGGCCAGGCTCAGCTGAAATAGTCATCCAAGATTTTCAATCCTTTTAAAATTCTCTTGTGGTAGATTCTATTATTATTTCCATGTTATCATCACTAACCCTGAAATCCTTCAAAGTGATGTTGTTTTCTAAATCACTTAAAGAGCTGGATGTGGTGGTGCATGCTTGTAATCCCAGTACTGGGGAGGCTAAGACAGGAGGATCTGAGGTTTGTGGCCAGTCTCAGCTACTTAGTGAAGCACTCCATAACTTAATGAGACCCTGTTTCAAAATAAAGAATAAAAATTAGGGCTGAGGGTGTGGCTCAGAGGTAGAATAACCCTGGTTTCAATCCCCAGTGCCACCAAAAAAAAAAAAAAATCACTTAAAGAAAAGCAAAATTAGATATAGCTCCATTTCTATATGGGCATGATATTGTAACTTTGGAAATTGAGGAGTTGTATAGAACAATTCTTTGTTAGGCAGAATACTGAATTAACAAGATAAAAGTCTGGAGCACAGTGAACTCCAGGATCTGCCGGCCCTCATCTGTGTCCCAGGCAGCCATGATAAATGATGTCTTCATGCTGCAGTTCCCTATTTTGCAGAAGGATAGGGAGCACGGGGTTTGCTCCACAGGGGCCTCTGATGATGTGGTGTGCTAGTACATCTACGGCTTACAGAACGGTATGGCACACAGTCAACTCCCAATTCATAGTAACTAGAATTGTTAATAGTTCATTACCTGAAAATGCCAGTTAACAGTGAGTTGACATAGTTTGTCCACCCCTGGGATGTTATCTGTTTTTTAAGTGGTCTAAGAATTTGGAGAATGATATAAGGACATATGAATGTTACAAAGACAAGCTAGATAAGTATTATTTAGTTTGTCTTAACTTGTTAAGTCTTGCCAGTTTCTCTTGGTAGCTGGATTTGTTGGTATATTTTCCTTTTTCTAGTTTTGTATGGAATGGGAGGAGGGCAAAAAAGAATTAGAAAGTCAAACTCTGTCACTGAAATGCAACTTTACAAATAAAAAGAAATTTGGAATCCAGACCAGGTTTACCATTGTATTATTTTCTTAAACAAAATACCCAGAAATTTGCCTTTGAACTTTATTTGTAAATGAGGAAAATGAAAATTTTGAAGCCATTCAAAATTTTATATCACACAAATAGTGAAATAAATACATCTTGTTATAAAAACAAAAATGAAAAATCCTAGTAGATATAAAAAGTCCCATTTATTTACAAATTAATTACTTTTTATGATTCCCTTTTGTCCTCTAAAGACCAAAAGAGTAATATTTTCTCTCTTGGTTTGGCATAATATAAAAATGTGTTATTCAAAATGCTGGTTGTGTAAGTTGGGAGAAAAACTGACATTTATCATTTAATTAGTTCTTTTGACTCAGCATCCAAAACTACAGTCCAAATTTCCTAATAAGCAGAAGAATGTGAGCAAATGATAACATCTTGCTATTAATAAAAAAAGAAAAAACCTAGGGGATACCAGCAGCTTGCATTTTGATTTAATTATTAGTAGGATATTTTTCTTATATATTTATGTTAGTGAACATCAGCCTCTCCAATGCTCCATTATTTCATTCATGATATAGTAGTATTTGATATAAAAGCACCAAAGCTATAAATTGAGAAACTTTTTTTCCTTTTAATGTGGTGCTGTTTTTGGTGTGTGTGTGTGTGTGTGTGTGTGTGTGTGTCCAAGAGTGCTTTAAGAAAAAAAACTATCAGTTCTATAACTCTATTGCTAATGTATAGGGTATCTGTTTGAAATAAAAGCAAGGATGAATTAAATAGTTTGGGGCTGGTGATTGACATTTGGGTCCCTTATTTTGGAAGGGAGATAAAGTTTGAAGATATTATTAGGGATTCTTGTTGGGATAATATTTTTAAAGCATAAATAGAACTAAATTGTTAAAGAATGGGCAGAATGACTTGGATCCCAAGAGATTTTAAGTGAAAATTATTTGGGGGCTTCTTTTTGTCATCCTAGTTCATGTGGTGTTTCTTAGAATAGCACAGGATGAAAGAAAAAAAAATCCCTTTGGTGCCAGTAAGAGCCATCTGAACAACAGAAAAAACAGGTCCTGTTTCATAGAATTGTCTAGTGCTACCACAATGGTGGTGCATGGCTTAAGACTCAACTCTTCTCCCTGGACTTGGAATTATCTCCTCTTTTTGATATCTGGCTCAGTGGCTGACACATTGGGTAGCTCAGCTGGGCCTGGTGTCTTCAGAACCTTCCCCCATGACCCTCTGCTCTATCTTTGCCAGTAGGTTCTCATCGAAAGCCTGCCATTGCACCTCTTCTTTTGGGGATCCGGCATGTCCTGCACTCTTTCTGTTGAGTCATCATAGACTGGGGAATAAGAGTCAACTGTCAGCTCAGTATCAGACTGCTGTGTGACCCTGAGTTGAGCTCCTTAAGCTTCTTCTTTGCACTGGAGCAAGGAGGTGGCAGTTGATGTGCAGAGCCGTTTTTTAGACTTTTCAGGTAAGGAGACCCTGGGGCTGCTCTGCGAGTGGTCAGAAGTTGATATCTGGTGGTCTACAGAATGGCATGACTTTCTCCTCTGGTGCCTGCATCCACAACATGAAATCTGTAAATTGGAGAGAATTTTGCTTGGCACATGGAAGTTTTGCTCTTCTAATTTTTTATAACTTTTGGGGTATAATAAAGGTCATCCAATTTTTCAGATTCATCCATCTAAACTTTTTTGGTCCATCTGTTTTTGTCCTGGCACGCACAGTAGTGAATGCTTCATCTCAGAGCTGCTTCGCTGCTCTTCCAGATCACAGAAAAGAGAGCACTCAGAATTATTATTAATTTCTAAATAAAATGGGCCAGTTCTTATGCTCTCCTAAAAATGGAAACAGTTTTTTTTTTTTTTTTTTCACAAACTAGACAGGGGGTAAGATTTTAGTGCGGCTTGCAGGAGAGTGGCTGTCAAACTCTTTGCATGAAAAGGCAATTAACCGTTGGTTAAGCTGGCAGTGGGGCCGTGGAGAAGGGGGAGGAGGAGGAGATGAGAGGGTCAGGTTGTGATTCCCTTCGGCAGTCCATGTGGCTCTTTCCTGGCAGAGCGCCCCTCAATGTGAAAGTGAGCCGAGCACGCCAGGAAAGAAGAGCTGTGAGGAGAATTACATGCCGGGGCTGAGTGCTTTACATTTTTCTTTCTTTGCCTCTCTCTCTTTATTTTTTATTATGTCAGTTTTTAAGAGAATTTTAGCTTTTTACACCAGATAAGCCCCGCAAAATTATTTTCAAGAGTTTGCATTAAGCTCTGGGATATTTTTGGATTATGGAATTAAGGGCAAAGTTGAAGTTGAAAGGAACAAAGCCATCTAGGGTTTCTATGGTTATCGCAACTTGGCTGGGTTGGAGGCTTGTCCTCAGATTTGATAAGTCAAGTTGAGCTGGTCATTTGGAACCAGCAGGAGAAACAAGGTCAATGAGTCTCGAGGTGTTTGTTCTTGACTCTGCCGTCACCCGTTCTGTGCTCTTGGGGGACACATTTGGAATCAGGTTCTTCATGTACTGAGTGAGAGTAGGTAAGGCTAGGCAGAAGAGGACACAGGAGAAGTGGGATGTTTAATCAAGCCTTTATAAAGCTCTGCTGGGGTGTGTGCATCGTACTGGTGCCTGATAAATGATTTTTAATCAGTAGGCTGCTTATGAAAGGACTGAGGAAATATGATGATTAGCACCAGGGGACCAGACATAATTAAGTACAAATGGCACCTCAAGGTCGTCTGGACTTGACATTTCCAACCATCTGACTGAATTCTTTCCTTTGACTTTCCAGATCCTCCTCTCTTGCCAGGGGGATGGGGAATGTGAGTTTGTGGTTTAGTATGGCAGTACACTGTACAGTATCTAGCTGCATTTTAAGACCTTATTCTGTATGAGACATTGCACTAAATGCTTTGTAGATATTAACTCATTTAATTGTCTCAACAGACTTAGGAAGAGAGAATTTAAAAATAGTTATAGTGTTTACTGTTCTCACGATAAATAGTTGATTTTTTTCTTTTCAGTTGGAGTAACTTAAAGTTTACAGAAAAGTTTGCCATCTGAGGGCAAACTGCTGATGTAATGCAAGAATAGTCATTCTTGACTATCGTATTTCCTGCAGTCAACTGTATTCTCCTTCCTAGCCCTCATCTTCATAGTTGCTACAATACTCCATGAGCCCACAGATCCCATTCACATCTACCATCCTTTATGGCAAACAGAGTCAATGGTTGTCAGGATTTTTTAGATTCCTTCAATCTGGAACAACTTCTCATCCCCCCCCCCCTTACTCTCATGATCTTGACACTTCTAAGGACTAGAGGCCAGTTATCATGTAGAATATCTGCTAGTTTGTATGTGACTCATAATTCTTCATGACTCAATTCAGTCTATACATTTTGTTAGAAGATCATCACAGAATCTGTGCTGTGTTCTCATTGCATTCTATCAGATGGGACTTAATTTTTTTTTGTCTCATTGCTGGTGATAATGATCGTGCTTCCTTGATTAAAATACTAGCAGGTCCATTGTGAAGTTATTCTTTTCCCCCTTTGTAACCTGTAAGAAGCTTGTGGGGAGGAACTTTAAGACTATGTAAATATTCCATTCCTCATCAAATGTACTAGTTTTAGGATCCATCGATGTTTCTCTCTGAAGTAATGGTGGTTTTCCATGATTCCTTTTACATTCATCAGATGGTATTCCATTGTAAGGAAAACTTTTCCCCTCTCCCCATTTATTATTTCATTTACTGATGTCAGCACTATATAGACTCATGGATTCTTTTCTTTTTAATGGGTTATAATCTATTATCATTTTTTATTTTGATCCTCCCATGGTCCCAGATTTGGCTGGTGGGAGTCACTTTTGTGCCCAAATTTTGACAGGAACCCATCATTCTTTAAGCTCTTTTTTGTATGGTACTGGGGATTGAACCCAGAGGCATTCTACCTCTAAGCTACACCCCAACCCTATTTTATTTCTATTTTGAGACAGAGTCTCACTCGGTTGATGAGAGTCTCACTACTTCCTGAGACTATCCTTGAACCTGTGATCCTCCTGTCTCAGCTTCTCAAGTACTGGGATTACAGGCGTGCACCACTGTGCCTGGCTTTTTGAGCACTTTCTGATGATCTCCAGGATCATCTAGTATTCCCCAGCCCCACTGTAAACTATTTCTATAAGGAGCCCCTGATCCTTTTAGTGGAGCACAGCATTCAGAAGTCAGGATGTGGGTGTGAGGTGCGGTCATTATCCCTGGGGTGTCACAGCTTTCAGGCCCTCTCAGTGGAGAGATCTGGTAGAAATATATGCAGCTATGCACACAAACACATTCACTATACTTATATCTGTAAGCATCTATCTATACTGGAAACCTTCAGTCCACATCAATACTTAAAATTCAAATCCAGCCACACAGAGCTCATTCTTTTTTTCTTCCTAGTTCCTTTCTGCTGGTTTCCTTTCTTCCCACTATTCTCTATATATTTAACTAAACCCAGCTGGCTGTGGTGGCACATGCTTGTAATCCCAGTACTTGGGAGCCTGAGATAGGAGGATCCAGGTTTGCAGACAGCCTCAGCTACTTAGGGAGGCCCTCTGCAACTTAGTGAGATACTGTTTCAAAATAAAAATAGGGCTAGGCGGTAGGATGCCCCTAGAATGCCCCTGGGTTCAATCTCCAGTATCAAAAACAAAACAAAACAACAAGAACAACCACAACAAAAACTAACCCCATATATATATGTATAAAATCTTGCCGACCGTGTGTCCCACCTACCATGTAATTAGTCTCCCAACACCCGACCCTTTATGCCTCTGTCTTTCTCCAGGAAAGGCTTCAATACGCTGTTGGACCCAGATTCCTACTTTCATAGATATAATGTTTTCCAGATTGAATTATTCAGAAAGGGAAGAAAGAAGAGAAGAAAGGAAGAAAAAAATGCTAGCTTTCAGTTTAAAGCAGATGCTGTTTGATTGAATTTGCTATTCATTATTCTTTCTTTGGTTTTCATTGAAAAGTGATGTCTCTTCCATGAATGAGAAACAAGTTATATTCTCTCCTCAGTGAATTCATGTTGTTGTAAGCAGATTGCCCCATTTAGGATAAATTTTTCTGTAGGTAACAAATCACAAATCCCCTAAGTAATAATGGCTTAGACACGCTAGACATTTTTTTTTTTTTGCAAATTTGTGTATTTTTAAACTAATATAAGCCAGCGTGGTGGTGCACGCTTGTAATCCCAGTACTTGGGAGGCTGAGACAGGAGGATCTGGGTTCAAGGTCAGCCTCGGCTACTTAGTGAGGCCCTCCGCAACTTAGTGAGACCCTGTTTCAAAATAGAGAATAAAAAAGAAATGGGGCTGGGGGTGTATCTCAGAGGTAGAATGTCCCTGGGTTCAACCCCCAGTGCCGCAAAAAGAAAAGAAAAAAAAATAAACTAATATATACTAAACATTTATGGAGACGGTGCTGTTCCACTACACAGATTATTAATTCATTCAATTCTAAATATCCCAGTATTCTAGAAGAGGAAACAGAGGCACAGGAATTAAAGAATTAGGTTCAGGTCACACAGCTAGGAAATGACAAAGTTCAGATTACAGGTAACTAGTTTTAAAATCCCTTGTTGTAATAACTACCTATATCTGTCATAGTCTTGATAACTCTAGTTACTTAAACAAAAGCAAACACAAGTGTAATAAACCTTAAAGATGATTAAAATGTTAAAATGTTCTCAATGTTTTACCCATATTGCTTTATGTAAATTATGGTTCATGTTTAACTCAGTAGTGATAATCCCACTTAAAGTGATACCTTAAAAAAATAAAAGGCAAACATATTCATCAAATGTTAATTTTGCACAATATCTACATTTTACATAATCTATCCTGACAAAACTGTGGACTGTGAGTTTTCTGTGTCAAGTAGCATGTTTTTGTGATTCATCAAACTGTGGTTATAAGATGCAGAATCATATAGTAACAGCAACCCAAACTGAAAAGGGGGTGGGCCGGTTCAGAGAAGGCCAAAATCAGGGAGGAAGAACCTATATTTGGGAAGCAAAACCAGAATGCTTTTGGAGGCGTTTTAATTACAGATGTCCACGGACTCCAAACATATTGCTGCAAATGTGTATGCATGCTTTATGTAAAATGATTTCATAAACTGAGACCACATCATGGGCCTGTATGCATATTGCATGGTGTCATAAGCAAATCACTAGATAAAATTCTTTCCCAAAATGAAGTGTCTTAAAATTTTTGGAAACATGAACCCTAGCTTTGTAGTCAGTCACCCCAACTTTGATGCTACTCTTGGCACTACCCTTAATGGGAATTTGTTTCATCCTCCTGTGCTTGTTTCCCATCTGTAAGATGGAAGCAATGGTCCCACTTACATTTCATGCTCAGGTATGCTACTGACTTTAATGGGACCTATGGGAAACATGAGGGGCTTTAGAAATCACCTCGTCTAGTAGTTTCCCAGTTTTCTGAAAGCAGTAGGTTTCTTCTAAGGAGCATGAGAGCCTTTTATGGAAGTTATGGCAATAAAAATAGAGGACACATGAGGTACTTTCACAAATATATCAAGGTCAATCACTAAACTGAACTTGAGAAGGAGGGAGGGTGAGTGAGTGGGGTAGGAATTGGGGATGGGGTTAAATGAGAAATGTGTGCATGTATGCCTTTATTAGCTTGTACCTAACAAAGATGTATGATTACAATGCACCAATTATTATATAAATAATAAAAATTAAAAAAAAGTCAGATGAGAAATGTGTGCACATTTGTTTTTATCAATTTGTACCTAACAAAAATGTACAAATACAAAGCACGAATTATTATAATAAAAAATAAAATAAAATAAAATAAATTAAAAAAAGTTAGAGGAAGTCTACTCTGCTAACAACAGGATAGGGTGTAGGGCCCAAGGTTTGGCTTCTTGGCCTCACTTTCTCTCTGGAACCTCTGGGTCCTACAGGGCACAGTTGGAAAACTATGGGGCTCCTCCTCCTCATCCCCATTTTACAGTGGAGAAAACCAAGACTCAGTGGCAAAGAGACTTCACAGAATTTGAAGAGAAAACTTGCATTGGAGGTCAGAGGCAATGCTTAGACTTTTACTCCCAATTAAGTGTCCTTTCCATTAATCTATATTTTATTACTATTATCCAGTCTGTCTCTTTTTTTTTTTTTTTTTTTGCGGTACTGGGGATTGAACTCAGGGGCATTCTACCTCCGAGCTACGCCCCCAGCCCTATTTTTTATTCTTTATTTTGAAACCAAGTCTCACTAAGTTGCGGAGTGCCTCACTAGGTAGCTGAGGCTGGCCGCGAACCCGGATCCTCCGGTCTCAGCCTCCCGAATGCTGGGATTACAAGCATGCGCCACCACGCCTGGCCCAGTCTGTCTCTTTTAAAAAAGAGAATAGATTCTCTGAAATTTAATTATCTGCCTATAGCTATGATTTTTATCTATAATTCTCACCGATTTCTCTTTGCTGAAGTAAACATTCATTTTTGTCATAAGAATGCGACTAACCTCAACTAAATCATTGACACATGAAACATGACCAAAAGCTTTGTAAACATAGACACTCAACTTGCCTTTCCAGTTGAAAACACTAATCTCCAGCTGTTCTCCATTACCATTATTTGGGGGGTGATAACTGATGCCTCCTTTTCCTTATCTTACCATCAGCTCATTTATAAAATCTGTCACAATATATATTTTAATTGAATGAATTTTGTAACTTCTCCCAACCACAAACTAAAATCTGAATGTTGGCTACACATTGTTCTCGTATTGCACAGTTAAGATACAAGATTTAGGATGTCCTCCTGCCCTCTCTGCCTTTCCCCACTTGCCCCTTTAGTAAATTCGAAAACTTGGGAAAGTGCCCCAGGGACAGAGCAGAATTCAGCTGAAAAAGTTGAAAATACATTCAATACAACTAACCTCCTGAACATCATAGCATAGCCTAGCCTTCCTTAAACATGCTCAGAATATTGACATTAACTTACAGTTGGGCAAGGTCATATAATACCAAGCCTACTTTATTTACAACGAAGTGTTGACTAGCTCATGTGATTTATAGAATGCCTATATCCAAAACGTGCCACAGTCTGGTACACTGAGGGTGTGAGTGTTTCCCTTCATGATCCTGGTCTGGCTGGGATCACTAGGCTGGTGAGAGCTGCAGCTCCCCGTGGCTGCCCAACACCACCAGAGGGTCCAGTTGGCTACCCCTAGCCCAAGAAGAGATCTGAATTCAAAATTTAAAGTAAAATTTCTACCAAATGCATTATTACTTTTGTATCATTGTGAAGTTAAAAAAAAAATCCAAGTTTTGGACTATTTCCTATCAAGCTTGGTGTAGAAATATTATTGCCACTTTGGATTCTTTCTGGCCTTTCAAAAAACACTCTAAATCATTCCTCTTGGAAATTTCTGTTAATCTGCTTTATTTACCTCTAAGGAATAGTATTACATATTAGCCTTGTCCAAGTTTCTACAGACTTATTAAGGAAAAATATGAGCTTTTACTTTGACATTTGTTCTGTGGAGACTTAAAAATCTTTTTATATTGGAGGTTAAATAAGTAGTTCCATGAAATTTGCTGCATTTGGGGTAAGGCTATTGATGTAGGTATTGTTCATGATGTTATAGTTGTGAACTTTGTGAATCCTGTAATGAATCCTATGTTTCCTTTCCCACTTGTTGGCCCAAAGCAAAATTTGTGGATAGTCTTCAGAAAGTCACAGCATTTGCTACTCTTTTCACTCTCTCAATGACTTAACCCTAGTTTTTTGTCCTCCCATTTTCCTTTTGGCTAATTTACTCTGCATTTTTTTACTTAATTTCATTATAAGTAGCTTTTTAAAGGTTGATTTTGTAGCAACATATCAATCTTTCAATATTTGGAGACATTTTCTTTTTGAGTTTACAGGTAATACAGGATATTATCATTTTTTTTCTCAGAAAATTACTTGCTTCTTCTGATTCCCTGTTGATCAAGAATTCTAAATTTATTAAATTTATGAAACCAAAGGAAAACATGCATAAAGCCTCTAGACTTCGCCTGCCTCACCTGCTCTTGATTGAGTGCTTTTAGAGACTTAATCTGCTTCACCTGCTCTTAGTCATTTGCTTTTGGCCCACTTTAAAAATTACCAATTTTGGAGGTATAGATAACACCTCTGTGGGTTGCAATGGTAACAGTTAGTGGTTTGATTATGCATGCACTGAATACTTCCTACCCTCCATGCACCTTTCCCATAATATATCCCCAACTTTCTTCTCAGTGAGGTGCGTTTGAGACTCGAGCTCTCATCTCCACACGTGGTCCTTCGTGAATAAACTTTTTTTTCCCAGAACTTGTGATTTCAGTGATTGGCATACTGTGTGGAGGGCAAAACAAGTTTGGTAACAATTACTGCAATAGGGACAACACTAGTTTCTTAGGGGGTGAAAGACCAAGAGAGAAACTGATGAAGCCTTGGCATCAGGTAGATGTTTCAAGGTGTGGAACTGATTTGAATTGGCAAAATGTGTGACATAATAGCTTGGTCTTGGTGGGGTTCACAAGGTTTTATAATGAACTTCAATAATAGAACTGTTGCCTAAAAAGCCAGCTTTTCACCCAGGTAAGCATATTTTATGTTGATATGAAAGTTATTTGCACTGATGAGCAAACTGTTTGTTCAGATAAATTGGTTTTCAGGAAATTTTTTGATGTAAACTGACAAGATTTTTATTAACTTAGAGTCTTAACTTCTTCAGCAAGACTACATAACTAATTGTGTGTGTGTGTGTGTGTGTGTGTGTGTTTATAAACTACTTTGATTCACTTTTAGAAAAAGGTGTAGCAAAATAAATTGTGATTTAAGTAGTTACCGAAATGTAAAGCAAGCCTGTGATTCTTGACATTGCTTCAACACAAGCTGTGAAGCTCTGATGTGCTTGGTAAAAAGAAGACTTGCCGGGCGTGGTGGCGCACGCTTGTAATCCCAGCATTCGGGAGGCTGAGACCGGAGGATCCGGGTTCGTGGCCAGCCTCAGCTACCTAGTGAGGCACTCCACAACTTAGTGAGACCCGGTTTCAAAGTAAAGAATAAAAAATAGGGCTGGGGGTGTAGCTCGGAGGTAGAACACCCCCGAGTTCAATCCCCAGTACCAAAAAAAAAAAAAAAAAAAGAAGACTTGATGGAGGCAAAGTAACGTGATGTATATGAGAAACCTCAGAGACCTTTCAGAAAGTGTGCTACAAGACTGCCAATTTCAGAATTCAGGCTTTTATATTTTTTTCTTTGAACATTTACTTTAAATGAGATCTTCTCAGGAAGGATTACTTTATAATTTATGAAGTTGCATTTTATGACCAATACCCAAATTTATTTTTGAGGTGGCCTTATATATTGTAGAGTACCTAAATCCATTCAGCAGTGCTGTGGTCTGTGCTGTTGTGAATTTCAGCTTGTTGTCTAATGATAAGTTGGTGAAACTGCATTTGGAAAAATAGATGTGTTCTATTGACATTAGTCAAAGTGATAGTGTTTCATCGAAAAAGTAAAGCGATACTTAATTTATTAAACTTATGAGACTGAGGGTAAACCTGAATATACCTTTTGGACCTCACCCCATTCACTTGCCCCTAGTAACTTGATTTTAGTTGATTTTAAAGTCTCCAACTTTAGAGGTATAGATAACACGTCTGATGTGTGGCTCATGATGATAGTAGTTGGATAAAGTTTGATTATGCATGTGTCAATTACTTTCTATGCTCCAATTGCCTTTTTAGTAAATATCCCCAAATCTTATCCTCTGAAAGATGGATATCAAGAAAACTGGGATACCACCCAGCTATCAAGAGGCTTTTTTCCTGTCACCACACTTATCATGAATAAACTTTTTTTTTTTTCCTGCAAAAATTGTTTCAGTGCAGCCGGGCGTGGTGGTGTACACTTGTAATCCCATCACTTGGGAGGCTGAGACCAGAGGATCTGGGTTCGCGGCCAGCCTCAGCTACCTAGTGAGGCCCTCCGCAACTTAGTGAGACCCTGTTTCAAAATAAAAAATAAAGAAAAAATAGGGCTATAAGACTGGGAGTATAACTCAGAGGTAGAATGCCCCTGGGTTCCATCCCCAGTACTGCAAGAGGGGAAAAAAAATTCAGTGGTTAGCATACTGTGTGGTGGGCAAAACAGACCTGGTTTGATTACACTTACTGCAATAAGGTAGAATACTGGTTTCTTAGCATAAATTTTAAGAAATTATTAGGAAACTTACAGCTGACAAATATGGCATAGTCTATCAAGAGCATTTATAGAGCATGCACAGTGTTAAATACTTTCTTGCTACACATGTGACTTGTAGCAAATAAATTATGTCAGATTGTATCTCTAAGAGGACTTCAACATTTGCATGCCCAAGAACAATTAGAAATAATCATATTAATCACTCAGTAAATGGAAGGCATTTAATGTCTAACTTTATCCAATGAAAAATGTTCTGAGTCAGAACAAATTTATCAATATCCCATGAGCTTTGCTCTCATACTCCATGGGTCACATACTGGGTCTTAGAAATGTACTGTCCACTGAGCAATGCCACGAAATTATTTTCTGAACACTGTGCTATTTTTTTGGAATATAGAAATGTTTCAGCTAAAATATAAGAGATCATGATGATGGTGATGATTATAATCATAAAGTAGCCACCATTTATATCACCTTCCACTGTGCCATGAGCTAGGCTAAACATTTTACGTTTGCTATTCAATCTGAACATCAACCCTCTGAGGTAGGTTCTATTATTCTCATAATTGTAGAGATGAAGAAATAAAATATTATGAAACCTATCAGACAGTATAAACTAACTATGTTTAATAATTTTGACATCTGTGCTCTGACACATTCAAGATTTATTTCTCTCTTAGTCCCCTGAAGGTCGAGGGGAAGACCACAGTCATTTGAAGTTCTGGCTGTTTTCACCTGTGGCTCTGCCATCATTAGGGCCCAGAGTTCCCTGAAGCCGAGAGAGAGAGAGAGAGAGAGAGAGAGAGAGAGAGAGAGAGAGAGAGAGAGGTGAAGCAAAGGGAGGAGGAGTACTGGTTGTTCCTAACTGCTATGCCCAGGAGGGTTGGCATACATAACTTTTGCACATATTTCACAGACAAGGAATTGGAAACATGGCCATATTTTTATCAGAGAGGCTAGTACTTACGTGATTGCAGGAAGAAGAGGAAACAGGTTTGAGAAGCATCTCACCAGGGTTTGTCATGAGAGACTTGACCAAGGTCACCCAGCTATCAAGAGGCAGAGCCTCCTCTTCAGGAAAACCCCAACCCCATAAAGCAAAGGTCCTTCTAGTCAGAGGAGCAAAATTATGTTTATAATCTAATTTAAACTAAGAAAGGAAACTGTATCAGTGGAGTTTCTATTGCTGTAATAAAGTACCTGCAGCTAGGTAATGTATAAAGGAAAGAGGTGCCTTTAGCTCATGTTTTGGATGTCGAAAGTCCACACAGCCTGGTGCGGGCTCTGGTGAGGGTTCCCCCGGCTATGTCATATCATGGGGGTTGGCATCATGGCAGAACGTGGCAGGGGGGTGGCACACAGTGAGGCAGGAAGCCAGAGAGCAGGGCGTGGCCTTACTTGCTCTTCTATAGCAACTCGTCCTTAGGGGAACAAACCAAGGGCCTGTGATGACGACCTTAGTCCCTTCCAATGACAGTGCCCCCAATGCTGTCATTTCTTCCTATTTTGCCCCAGTCTCTTGAAGGTCCCACAGTCTCAGCAATGCTACCCTGAGCACCCAGCATGCAGCACATGAACCCTGAGGGATACACACACATCACATCCAAACCAGAGCAGAACCTAAAGCTACAGGTTAAATCCACTCATGTTAAGATGAGAATGTTAGTCAAGTCTGTAATGGGCACACAGGATAGCTGAAGTCAGCCTAGAATAGATGTTTCACTTTCAGGGATGAGCCCAAGACCCCCCTGCCATACCTGTGGCAGAAAGCATCTTGCAGGAAGCATTTGCTGAGTTCTTTCACATTTAGGGAGACACATGTCCCCTGCAGCAATCCCAGGGACTGGCACATTTCTCTCTCTCTCCAGCCATGTCTTTGGTCATCTTTGGCTGACCTATGATCAGGATGGGCGTAATCACACCTTAGGGTCCTCTCCCGGATGTTCCCTCTGCCTCCAGATAAACACACGCTCAACACTCATCACCTTCACTTCCACGCCAGCGTCATCTATTAGTGGAGCCCACTGTGGCCACTATTTGGGAAATTGTCGCCTCCTGCCCCTCCTCACTCTCTTCATCTCTTACTGTGACATTTACTCCCTTCAAATGCAATATGTATAAGTACATACTACGCCATATCCTTCATGGTTTTATGTTTGCTTTGTTGCTGTCTCTGTCTTACTCCTAGAATAGAAACACCATGAGGGCAAGGAGCTCTTTTATTCATGGATGTATCTCAAGCACCTAGAATGAGTATTTTTTTTTTTCTGAAAAGAGGATAGTAAGCCAAATAAGTTTGGGATCCATTACCAGTGTTTGGACTCCTGGCAAAGTGAGTGAGAATCCTTTTTTTAAGAATCCTTTTACAGAGAAATATAAAGATTATCCTTAGCCTCCAATTATTACTATAAGTGTTTTTCAACTATAATGTCCATTACACAATTAAAGATTACCAGGCACATAAGGAGATAATAAAACATGAATAAGAAACACTGTAAACAACACAACCACAGAAATAGATCATGGGTCATCTGGACAGTGGAATTATCAGAGGCAGACTGACATACACCATATTTATTATGCTTACAGAGATAAAACTCAGACTTAAGCATTTCATCAAGAGAGTGGAACCTATAAAAACTGACATTGCATATTTGAAAGAAATGAACTAGGAATTCCAGAACTGAGAAATATAATAATCAAACTGGTAGTATTATGCTTCACTAATATTACCCAATAATGAAAAATTCCTTGTTGAAACAATATAGTGTTGGTGAATGACCCTATTTTATTTTCACTTTTTCCCCCGTGCTATGCTTTTACCAGTCCCTGTATTTCTCCTTTTTTTCCCCTTCTGGTTTATCGAATTTAAGATGAGGTATTAAGCAATAGATAATATGACTATATTTATATCCTCAAAGTTAGTTTATTTCAATTTAGTGTTAGTTGACATTTATAGATACTTTGTATTTTTGGCTTTAGAACTGTTTTGCAATTGTGGTGTGTGTGTGTGTGTGTGTGTGTGTGTGTGTGTATGACAATTTTTTTCTACTTTTTCTTTATTGCAATATATTCTGTGAGATAATCAAATTTAAACATACTTCATGACCCCCAGATACAGTACTTTGGGCACAAGGTTACCTTAAATCTGTTCACTACAGTTCCTCTTTTGATAATTGGTTAATTTAGCTATGAGTTTTAAGAATAACAAGATTTTAGAGTGAGAAGAGAAGCTAAGACCAGAGTTCTGAGACGTCCCCCTCCTGATTTTAGGGAATCCTGTGACTTTGGCGATGTGGACCATTACAGAGTGGTTATAATTGTTGCTATCAGATTCTCAGCTGACTGAAACTTCAGGAGTCTCAACAAAGCACTTCTCTTATCCTTGGAAGGCATTTGCTTATCTGTAGTATCAGTTGTTAAAATTTCAGAGTTGTATAACCCGTGGATTACATATTTGAAAGACGGTAGTGGGAGAAGACATACCAGATGGCATAAAGACGGAGAAGCCAATCTAATCTAAAATGTGGTAATAAGTGAATTTTTATTTAATTAGTATGCTAATGATTAATAGGAAAGTTAATGCAACTAACACCAAAGATACATTAGATGTGTATTATAATCAACAGTCTTATTTGTGCTGCTGTAGCCTGTCAGATTGACATATCCCCACTCATGTATTACGTGGCTCGGGAGTGGAGACGGGAAATCTGTTGTCTGTCTGAGTGACATTGGATGGTGGCTTTGAGTAGCTCTCAACTTCCTGAGGAGGAGCACCATGACAGCAAGTACCCCAAGGGTTTCGCGTATCACTGGGAATTTCTAAGTAGAGCTAAACTTGAGCCAAGTGAGTGGCACCTTTGAGGTTGCAGGTATTTTGTACGTCTGCAGATGAAATGACCGAGGTTGGGAGCAGGGTCCATCCTCCCAGGAGGAAGAGGTTGGAAACAAACAATTCGGGATTTTAGAAGTCTAGACGAGCAAATTGGGGTTCAGAAAAGCTTGTCTGCCCCTGGGGGGAAAGTGGAGGAGAGACCTAGATGGCAAATCAAGAAGCCCACGCAGTCACACAGATGGGAAAAGCACCCTGGGGCTTCCAGGAGGAACTTCCACCAGAAGTCTGTAAGCTGGGAATATTCTTCTTATTCTTTAAAAAAGTATACTTTTAGCCAGGTATGGTGGTGTGCACTTGTAATTCCGGTAGTTGGGAGGCTGACAGGAATTTCCAGGCAAGCCCCAGAAACTTAATGAGATCCTCTGCAACTTTGTGACACCCTCAGAAACTTAGCAAGACCCTATTTCAAAATAAAAAATAAAAAAGGCTGGAGGCGTATCTTGAGAGTAGAATTGCCCCTGGGTTCAATCCCCAGTACCAAGAAAAAAATTACCTCCTTATGTATGTCTTATAATGTATGTAGCATATTAGTCCAGTAACTTGTATATAGCTTATATAAGAAGTACATCCTCCATCATCTTTACTGGTGGGATGCTACATCTCATGCCTACAAGGAAGTTATTCTGCTGGCTAACCCAGCTCTGTATGGGTGTACAGGGTTGACTCGAAACCCCAGCAGAGAGGAACCGCAGGTGACAGCTCTCAGTGCTCAGGTGAGCAGACTAACAAGCCAAGGTGGCAAAAATAGGAAAATCTGAAAATTTTGCAGTCTTCTTGACTTAGCCCCTCCCTCCTTCGTTCCTACCTTTTCTCCTTTCCTGGTTATTTGGTCCTGATGGGATATAGTGACTTATTCTTTAAGAAAAAAGTTACTTTTTCTACTGTAAGAACTTTGAACAATAAGAAAAATATCACTTATAATCTTGGTAATATGAATTTTAGCAACTTCTCACAAATACACAAACCTCTCATATCTTTTTTCCAGAAACTGTATTTTAATCTCTTTGTGGATTAATCATTAGAAAAAATTATAAACATTATAATTATTCTAATCACAACTTAATGGAACCAGTTTTAGCTTACTGTAATTTTAACCATTATCACAGCAGCTACTGTAATTTGGAATTCTGGTAACTTGAGTTTTGAGTTGACAACTTTCATCTTTACCTATTTTTCTGTCCAGTGTTTGCAACCTAGATACCAGCATCATTTTGGCAATCAGAGCCTGGAATCCTAGGATAAGGTCTGAGAAAGCCTCAGTGAGATGAAGCTCATATTTATATACAGCACATGAGACTTAAAATTGGACTCTCAGCTTTCAACTGAATAGAGTATCACCCTGTGAAGCTATATTCTGTATTTATTGAATACCTCTTACATAGCAGCTGCTATGCCAGCAGCTGTAAAAGTGGAAGTTGAGGGGGAAGATAGAGGGAAATAGAAAATATGTTCTTAGATCTTAAGAAGCTTATACTATAGTTGGGATGATAAAATGTATATATAAAGTTTACCAACAGTTCAGCATATGAATGCCAGATATATGTTCAATATAACATGACTTGAAGAGTTCAGGTCCAATTTGTATTTTTCCCCTCTAAGTTTTCTTTTAATCTCCCTGTACTTTCAAATATGTGCAATTTTTTTGGCTTATTTGATAGGTTGATGATGATGCCTATTTAAAAGGACAAATACATCTAACTGTGGACTAATCACAATGCTAGGTCTGGTTTCTTTTGTGCATTCCTCCGTCACCCATCCATCATTCAACCAACATTTGCAAAATCTTTATTATGTAGTAGGCAACATGCTGACTAGAAGGATTACAAAGGTGTCAACCATTCACACTTGTTGATGGAAAGTCTCCTTTGGTTTTGAGGACAAAACCATCCAACCGAGTGACTCTGGGTTCCTAGTAAATGATAGATCAGACTTGAGGATGAATTCGTAATGAGGCGCTTCCATCTATTTCTGACTAATCTGTTGACTCATGTAGTCATTCATTCACTGATTTACACACACACATTCAATATTTATTTAATGTGCCAGGTACTGCATTCAATGATGGGGACACAGTTATTTAAAAGGCAAAACAAGAACCCAGAGTATGTAGAAAAACTGGTTCCAGTTTCCATGGGTCTCACAATTCAACAGAAGAAAATGATATTCAACAAATAATTGCTTAGTGACAATTGTGAAAAATGTTGCTAAGAACCAGGGATTGGTAAAAGCATGACATGGGGGGGGGGGAAGTGAAAATAAAATAGGATCATTCACTAATACTACATTGTTGCAACAATGGACCAACTGACTATGGGCTGAAACCTCTCAAACTGTGAGCCAAAATAAACCTTTCTTCTTTTCAAGTTGATTATCACAGGTATTTGTTACAACAATGGAAAGCTGACTTACATAGGGCCCTATCATAGATGGCTTCCCTCTAGAATCAACATTTAGGTTGAGATCTGGAAAATGACAAGCACATCATAAGGAAAATAGTATTCCAGAGAAAGGAGGGGACAACACACATGGAGATACTAAATAGAGAAGGTGCTTGGGCTCTTAAAGAGCCTCAAAATCAGGAGGAAGTTCTATTTCTGAGCTTTGGGAGCAGGAGATGATTTGTGTGGCTTGATTGTATCAATCTCAGTGCAATGAGAAATCTTGCTAGTATTATACAGGCAAGAAAGGTCAGTTGATTTACCTTGTCAAAAGTTCCCTCTGAAGGTGATGGGGGGGGGACACCCTAATGCACATGACATACTTTCACAAACATACCAAAGTCAATCACTAAACTGAACCTGAGAAGGAGGGAGGCTGAGGGAGTGGGTCGTGAATTGGGGAAGGGTTAAATGAGAAATGTGTGCATGTATACCTTTACCAGCTTGTACCTAACAAAGATGTATGATTACAATGCACCAATAAAAAAAAAAAAGACCAAGTAGAGACTTGTTAGGCAGCTTTCTTCTCTCACTTCTTTAGAATCAACCTTGCAAAGGGCATTCTGTGTTGTAATTTGATTGCACTTAGTATTTATTGTCTTTGTTTCTAAGTGTAGTAAGTATTATTTAATCTCAGTTTCTAATGTTTGTGAGATTTGCAGTATTCCTTCTTTATCCACAGTTAGTTTTACTCTCTTTGGTTTAATTTACCTACAGTCAACTAAAGTCCAAAAATACTAAATGGAAAATTTCAGAAATAGACTATTCATAAGTTTGAAATAACTTTATTGCAGTAGATTGTTTTAATTTCCCTTTTTTGTTACTTCCACTTTGCCTAATTATAAATTGAACTTTATTATTGGTATGTAGGTATAGGAGAAATGTAGTATGTATGGGGTTTGGTACAACCTGTGGCTTTAGTCATCCATTGGGAGTCTTGGAATATCTTCTGTGGATAAGGGAAGACTAGTATATTGGGCTCAGAAACTGAGGCATGGGTGGAATTTGGGAATGGCATTGACCTCCATCTCTAGTTCACAGAATCTGCTTTCATATGATCATGGAGTCTTGCAGCACATATACACGGCAGGCTTTTCTACGCATGTGACACTCATTCTGATACTGTCTCAGGAGTTTTCACTGGAAGGTTAAAATGTACCAAACCCACGTCAAAGTTTCTTGCATCATCATTCATCTTATTTAGATTTATAAAACAGCTCATCCTCACTGGTGTTGAATAGGCAGGAAATTTGTGTCCTTCAAACCTTTTATCCCAGCACTTAGAATTGTATCTGACACACAGTGAGTGTTTAGCAAATATTAAGCAAACTGATAATGATAGAATTGCTGCACAGTGACCAGGCACATTGGTGGGAGTAGAAAAATACTTGTTGAATTCAACAGAATCTTTTGGAAACTGGAGAAGAATGTTAAATTGATGACTTAGAATAAATGTGAAAATATTATGCATACTTAACACTTCTTATTGAATGTTTTCATAAAGCCAAATTATATGTAAAACTCTTGACATATTTTATCTATTTCTTTTAGCTTTTCTATACCTCAAAAATGTTTTGTTTGTTTGTTTGAAACCAAACCCAATGGATTAAGCCATCTGCCTACTGTTTTCAAAATGAAAGAATTATTGTCTCCCAAATGAATGAGATACCCTAGAATGTAAACCCTTGGAGGGAAAGAACTAATGTTTCCATGCTATTTAATATTCTGCAAAGGAAAAGTCAAAACCCTGTACTCAGGAGACACTAATGTTGTGGTGAAGATTCTTGAAGCCAGGCTTAAAATAGTCCTTTGTTTCCCAGTTCATCAAAATCTATATTTAGCAACAAAATTTTTTTAAGAAGCAGATAGTTCTGTTTCAAAGATTGTCAAAATACTATCTATATTTAACAACACAAAATTAGGATGAAAGAATCTAAACATCTTTAAAACAGTTTTTAGAATGTGTAGATAGAAATTAAATGAAGTCCTGGAATGTCTAGATTTCACATTTGTCTGTAGTAGCTTTGCCTTATCATTCATTTATTTATCATCTCAGTCATGCTCAGATTTAATTTATGACTTCTCGCAATAGTTTTAAGGTAAAAGTAGAGTTGCTAATCATGCAAAGCTCATTCAACAGAAAACGGTTTTAAATGTTCATGAAGTACTTTTTGAAAATATGTGATGGTCATAAGCAGTATGAATAGGAACCTAGGTGTTCTTATCTATTAATTATCCTTCTGTAATAGTTTCTAACTTTTGTTTAGTTCTAAACGGATATTCAGAACACTGGGGTAGAGACTTTGTTCACCACTGCAAGGAGAAAGGCTAGGGAAGGCAGATCACTTTTTTAGTGCATCTATTGTGCGCTCAGTGCATTGTAGATTGGCTCATTTTTATCCCCAGAACAATGCTATTACAATCTCTCGTGCCAAAATTAGAAAGCTGAGTCAAGGAGAGATTGCACTGTGTCCCAGGGCCACACAGATGTTCATAGAGGGGTGGAGCTGCCTCCCCTTCCCATGCTGTCCACTGACAGAGCACTTTTGGCTATGATGTTGTGACTACTTAAGACATAGCAGATTTAGTTCATCATGAAAAATTCTGGAAAAGAAGAGGATGGTTCATACAATTTTGTCTGGCTCCTAACACCAGAGCTATCCATAGATGGGAACATGTAAATGGGAATTAGGTTTAGATCAGGAGATGGTGTGATGCAATCATCATTATTAACTCCCTTTCAATGTATTTATCGCCAGATTGCTGAAGAAATGCCAACAATTTCTCACACTCAGACTTACTGTTATGCTCTCCCTGGGTCTTGCCACTTCATAATTGCTGCGAACTTTCATTTGGGAGAGCGTTTAGCTGTACAACGTTTGAGGCTAAGGATATGAAGAAAGAACATCAAAAGCACAATTTGATGTTCACAGTTACTCATTAGTAGCTCAATTCACTGCTACTCTCTGCCTCCTAATTTTTTAAAGTGATCTAAAACTGAGAAGCCAGGAGTGTCACAGTGTTTCTGGCAAAATCTATGTTGAGAAATGCACAGAGAGCTATATTCTGGTTAAAACCATGAAAGACTTCAACTATAGAGAATAAAGCTAATGTCTTAGCAAAGCTTCATTTTGCAACCAGTACTGAGTACATTAGTGGTTGTTATATTAGCTGTTTATTTTGGTGGAATAGTTTTTATCTAGTATGGGTTAGATAAAAAGGAATAGATTATATATAATATATACACAAATCACATAATATTATATATTATATACACATATGCAAAATCTCCACAAAAAAGATTTTATGCAAAATCTCTACAAAAGGCATATAGAATGTGTATGCACCCTGACTTGTAGACTCCTCAAAGGAGTGTCATCATTAACTTTGAAATCCCTGCATGGTTCTTCTTCCTAGAGTTTTCCATTGTCCTGAATTTTCTGGTTCCCATTCCATTTCTTTTATTTACATGCTTTAATAAGATTCTGCTTAGTTTTACATACTGCAAAATTTGAACTTTATAGAAATGCAACCATGTAGTTCACATTCTTCTTCAATTTGCTCTTTTCACTTAACACTCTGCTCTTGAGATTCTTCTTTTTTTTGTATGTGCTGGCAATTCATTAATTTTCACTACTGCATATATAACTAGGATGCATATATGTCACAATTGATTTATTCATTCTACTTTTGATAGACATTTAGGCCTCTTCTTCCATTTTATTTTTTTCTGTGATCATAGTGCTTATGTGAATATCCTTGAATTTGTGTACAATAATTTCTTGGGGGGTACATAAATGGAAGGGGAACTTATTGGTCATCAAATGCTCATCATCAATTTTATTAGATAATACAAAATTTTCTATGCTTCATTTACTTGATATTGTCAGACTTTTAAAGTTTTGCCAGTCTGGAGAGTATAAAATGGTATCATTGTACTTTAAATTTGCATTTGCTCTATATCCAAAGAGTTTGAACATTCCTATGTTTATTGGACATTCAGGTCTCTTTTTTTTGTGGTACTAGGGATTGAACCTAGGGGCATTCTACCTCCGAGCTATACCCCCGGCCCTATTTTTTTTTTATTCTTTATTTTGAAACAGGGTCTCACTAAGTTACGGAGAGCCTCATGAAGTCATTGAGGCTGGCCGAAAACCCGGATCCTCCAGTCTCAGCCTCCCAAATTCTGGGATTACAAGCATGCACCACCACACCTGGCTAGTTTCCCCCCTTTTAATCTTTCCTCTAAATCTTACAATTGCATTATAAAGTTTCACTTGTATACATGTACACAAAACATAAGATTCTGATTAAAATTTGTATTGAATCTACAGATCAACATAGGCAATTTTAGATGATTAGACATGTATATGACAATTAGCTTTTCAGTCTATGAATATGCCGTGTTTCTCCATTTATTTAGTTCTTCAACATATCTTACAGATAAGGCTTATGTTTTTTTCCATGTAACTTGTATTGATTGTTGTGATAGCTGTGTAACTTTAAAAAAATTATAATTGGTGCATTGTAAACATACATCTTTATTAGGTATAAGCTGATAAAGGCATATATGCACACATTTCTAATTTAACCCCTTCCCCAGTTCCCACCCCACTCCTTCGCCCTCCCTCCTCCTCAAGTTCAGTTTAGTGATTGACTTTGATTTATTTATGAAAGTACATCCTGTGCATTAGGGTGATCCACCCCCCCTTCCATCACCATCAGTTAAGTCAACTTGTTGTTTATCGAGGGTCTCTCCTTTTTTTTTCTGGAGTCCTTCTTATGCCCTATCTTCTCCCTAGCATCCACATATTAGGGAGAACATGTCTTTTTTTACTCTTTGTGACTGACTAATCTCACTTAACATAATGTTTTCCAGTTGCATCCATTTCCCGGCGAATAACATGATTTTGTTCTTCTTTATGGCTGAGTAAAATTCCATTGTGTACATATCCCATAGTTTTGTAATCCATCATCTGTTGATGGACATCTTGACTGCTTTCATAGTTTGGCAATTGTGAATTGTGCAGCTATAAACATAGATACATATGTGTTGGTCTGATAGTTTGGTTTCCATTCTTTTCGGTAGATACCCAGAAGTGGTATTGCTGGATCATATGGTAGGTTCATTCCTATTTGTCTGAGGACCCTCCATACTGTTTTCCAAAGTGGTTGCACTAATCTGCAATCCCACCAACAATGTATTAGGATTCCCACTTCTCCACACCCTCACCAGCATTTGTTGTTGTTCGTGTTTTTTTATGATTGCCATTCTGATTGGAGTTAGGCGAAATCTCAAGGTAGTTTTGATTTGCATCTCTCTGATTGATAATGATGTTGGACATTTCCTCATACATTTATTGGACATTTGTATTTCTTCTGTTGTGAAGTGTCTATTTAGATCCTTTGTCCATTTTTTGATTGGGTTATTTGTTTTCTTAGCTGTGATTTTCTTGAGTTCTCTGTATATCCTAGATATTAGACCTCTATCAGAAGAGTAGCTGGCAAAAATTTTCTCCCACTCTGTGGACTTTCTGTTGACGTTCATGATAGTTTCTTTTGCAGCACAGAAGCTCTTCAGTTTAATACAATCCCATGTATTGATCTTCCTTTGAGTTGCTTGTGCTTTTGGGGTCTTGTTGAGAAAGTTTTTACCTATGCCTATGTGTTCAAGTGTTGGTCCTATTCCCTCTTCAAGTAGCTGCAAGGTCTCTGGCCTGATTTCCAAGTATTTGATCTACCTTGAGTTGACTCTTGTGCAGGGTGAGAAAGTGGGGTTTATTTCCAGTTTCCTGCATATGGTTAACCAGTTTTGCCAACATCATTTGTTAAAGAGGCTATCTTTTTTCCAGTGTATATTTTTGGCTTCTTTGTAAAAAATCAGTTGACTGTAAGCACGTGGGTCTGTTTCTGAGTCTTCTATTCTGCTCCATTGGCCTATGTGTCTGTTTTTGTGCCAATACTATGGTGTTTTTATTACTGTGGCTTTGTAGTAGAGTTTGAAGTCAGGTATTGTGATACCTCCTGCATGGTTCTTGTTCCTGAGAACTACTTTGGCTATCTTGGGCTTTTTGTTGTTCCAGATGAATTGAAGGACTGATTTTCCTATGTCTGTGAGGAGTGACCTTGGTAATTTCATGGGTATTGCATTGAATCTGTAGATCAGTTTTGGGACGATGGCCATTTTGATGATATTTATTCTGCCTATCCAAGAGCATGGTAGATCTTTCTATCTTCTAAGGTCTTCATCAATTTCTTTCTTCAACTTTTTATAATTTTCCTTATAGAGGTCTTTTACCTCCTTGGTAACATTTATCCCTAAGTATTTTATTTTGTGGGGTGCTATTGTGGGTAGAATTGTTTTCTAAATTTCTTTTTCAGTGGATTTATGGTTGGCATACAGAAAAGCTTCTGATTTTTTAAGACTGATTTTGTATCCAGACACTTTGCTGAATTTGTTAATCAGTTGTATAAGTTTTTTGGTTGAGTTTGTTGGGTCTTCTAAGTATAGTATCATGTCATATGCAAAGAGGGATAGTTTTAGTTCTTCTTTCCCTATTTTTACCCCTTTGATTTCTTTCTCTTGCCTTATTGCTCTGGCTAGAGTCTCAAGTACTATATTGAACAGAAGAGGTGATAATGGACATCCTTGTCTCATTCCTGTTTTTAGTGGGAACTCTTGCAGTTTCTCTCCATTTAATATGATGTTGGTTGTGGACCTATTGTATATTGCCTTTATGATGTTGAGGTATTTTCCTTCTATTCTGATTCTCTGCAGTGCTTTTAGCAGGAATGGGTGTTGGATCTTGTCAAATGCTTTTTCAGCATCAATTGAGATGATCATGTGATTTTTGTCTTTGATTCTGTTTATGTGGTGAATTACATGCATTGTTTTTCGTATGCTGAACCAGCCTTCCATCCCTGGAATGAACCCGACTTGGTCATGGTGTATAATTTTCTTGATGTGGTTTTGAATGCACATTGCTAGTATCTTGTTTAGCAGTTTTGCATCTAAGTTCATCAATGATATAAGCCTATAGTTTTCTTTTCTTGAGCTGTTTTTATTTGGCTTCGGTATTAATGTGATGTTGGCTTCATAGAATGTCTTTGGGAGGGTCCCGTTTCTTTCTATTTCATGGAATAGTTTGAGGAGTATTGGGATTAGCTCTTCTAAAAATGTTTTATAAAATTCACTTGGAAAACCATCTGGTCCTGGGCTTTTGTTTGATGGTAAACTCTTTATTGCAGTTTCTATCTCTTTGATTGCTATTGGTCAGTTTAAGTTTTCTGTATCTTCTTGACTCAATTTAGGGAGGTTATATATGCCTAGAAATTTGTCCATTTCTTCTAGATTTTCCATTTTGTTTTTGAAAATAGTTTCTGATGATCCTCTGTATTTCCATACTGTCATTGGTAATATCACCTTTTTCATCTTTTATTTTGGTAATTTGGGTTGATTCTCTCTTTCTTTTGGTTAGGTTGGCCAATGACTTATCTATCTTGTTTATTTTTTCAAGAAACCAGCTTTTGGTTTTGTTGATTTTCTGTATTATGTTTTTATTCTCGACTTCATTAATTTTTGCTCTGATTTTCATAATTTCCTGTCCTCTACTAGATTTGAGTTTGGATTGTTCTTGTTTTTCGAGTGCTTTGAGCTGTGTCATTAGGTTATTTATTTGGTGATTTTCTGTTCTTCTTATGTGGGCACTCAGTACTATAAAATTTTCTCTTAGTACTGCCTTCAAAGTGTCCCAGAGGTTTTGATATGTTGTGTCTCTGTTTTCATTGGTTTCTAGGAATTTTTAAAATTTATCCCCTTACTTCTTCTATGACCCAGTCCTCATTCAGCCATGTGGTGTTCAGTCTTCATGTGTTTACATGGTTACTTTGGGTCTTCTTAGAGTTGATTTCTAGTTTCACTCCATTATGGTCTGAAAAGATGCAGGGAATTATGTTACATATATTTTAATTTGCCAGTGCTCCCTTTGTGGCCCAGAATGTGGTCTATTTTGGAGAAGGTTCCATGTGCAGCTGAGAAAAATATGAATTCAGCTGTAGTTGGGTGAAAGAGTCTATATGTATCTAATAGGTCCATTTGGTTTATGATATTCTTTAGGTCTGAGGAATCTTTACTGACCTTTTGTTTAGAAGATCCGTCTAGTGATGGGACAGGAGTTTTAAAGTCTTCTAGTATTAGTGTATTGGGACCTATGTGTGTCCTTATATCATACAGAGTTTGTTTTATGAAAGTGGCTGCACCTATGTTTGGGACATAGATGTTAATAATTGTTATTTCCTCTTGCTGGATTGTTCCTTTTACTAGTAAAAAATGACCTGCTTTGTCTCTTATGATAAACTTAGGCTTGAAGTCTAATTTATGTGATGTCATTGTTGCTACTCCTGCTTGTTTTCAGGCTCCACTGGCATGGGTTACCGTACTCCAGCCCTT
>PVLC010000679.1:59825-97325 GCA_004027655.1 Graphiurus murinus
GGGGATTGAACTCAGGGGCATTCTACCTCCGAGCTATACCCCCAGCCCCATTTTTTATTCTTTATTTTGAAACCGAGTCTCACTAAGTTGCGGAGTGCCTCACTAGGTAGCTGAGGCTGGCCGCGAACCCGGATCCTCCGGTCTCAGCCTCCCGAATGCTGGGATTACAAGCGTGCGCCACCACGCCCGGCTACATTTTGAGTTTTGACTTCTGTTTTCGGTGGTGTTTATTCTTCTTTACTTAGTTGTTTGTTTCCTGGAAATTATTGTTTCTCTGATTTTGACGTTTACTCATTAGTTCTTCTTTGTAGTTAATCTCCTTGAGTATTTTCTCTAGTGCTTGTTTGGAAGAGATATATTCTTTCAGTTTCTGTTTGTTATGGAAGGTTTTTATTTCCCCATCAGTTTTGAGAGAGAGTTTTGCTGGGTATGAGAATCTTGGCTGCAAGTTATTTTGTTACGTTACTCCAGCCCCTCCTGGCTTTCATTACTTGGTTTTGGAGGTCTGGAGTGATTCTAATTGGTTTTCCTCTAAATGTCACTTGGCCTTTTACTTTTGTTGCCTTTAGAATATTCTCCTTAGCCTCTGCATTCGTCAACTTGATTATTATGTAGCATGGTGGGCCTCTTCTTTGGTCTTGTCTTGAGGGAGTTCTCTATGTTTCCTGTACCTGTGTGTTGACTTCTCTTTCTATGTTTAGAAAATTCTCTGATATTACTTCTTTGAGAAGATTGTTTATTCCATAAGTTTTAACTTCTAATCCCTCTTCTATGCCTATTATTCTTAGGTTAGCTCTTTTAAAATTGACCCAGATCTCTTCCATGTCTAATTCATACTATCAAAATTTTTTTCCTTAATTATGTATTATGGATTCATTTTTGGAGTATTCATCTTCTAAGAGTGATATTCTATTTTCCATGTGGTCTAATCTATTATTTATAGTTTGTATTGATGCCTTCAATTCAGTTATTGTATCTTTCACTTCCTTTAATGCTTCTCTCTGGTTCCTTTTCTGGTCTTCAGATTCTTTGTTTATTTGTTCCCTTATTTCTTTCCAACTTTCCCTATATTCTTTCCAAAAATCCTGTATTGTTTCTAGTGTTAAAGATCTGAATTGTTCTTCTGGTAATCTCTGCCATTCTGGGTTGGTGAGATGTGTTATTGAGGGGTTGTGGTGGCTCATTGTTTCTTTCCTATTTTTCCTTCCCATGGTTCTCCTATTCTTAAATTTATATCTTTGCTGCTCTTGTAAGTTTTCTCATCCAATCTCTACAGTGGGGGTTTAGAGGTGTCTGCTGGTATATACAGGGACAGGTTGTGTTCAGTGGTAAGAATTGGTTGAGAAGTCACAGTGATGAATGCAAGAATAGGGTAAAGTAGAGAGTATGGTCCAGCAGAGTAAGAGGTTGAGTGTGTTGAGGTGATATATTGTAAAGATTAGAGATGGTGTATATGTCGGGGGATTCTGGTAGTCAATATAGAGTTTTGAGTGTGGTAGTATGTGATGGTCTTGATATGAGACAGGAAAAAAAGGGGAAAGAAAAGAGAGGAGGAAAAGTGTTGAGGAGAGGAATATAGATGGGAGAGAGGGAGGGAAGCTTATAAAAGGGATAAGGAGGGGATTCAACAAACTAAACAAGAAATAACAAAGCAACCAATCATCCAAAGAAACATAAATAAATCAAGGCAATACAAAACAAAAACAGGGTAAAAACAGATAAAACATAACACCAAAACAAACAAACAACAAACAAAACAAAAACCCCCGAAAACAAAAAAAACCCCAAAACCAAAAAACAACAACAAGAAACAATAACAAAAACCCTGCTAGTTCATAAGTACAGAACTTAAATTTTTGAATGTGTCTGTGGCATTTTTATTTGCTCTGTCAGTGCAGGCAGGGGGTTTCACTGTTGCCTCTCCCGCTGCAAACTTGTGTCTCTAAGCTCTCCACAGGGCCTGTCTGCATCTCTCTCTCTGCCTTTGCTGGTGGTGGGAGTGTAATCTAAATGCTGGACATTTTCAGATGCCCTATGTGCACTGGGTTCTTCCTGCACTCCTGTTCCTATCTAATCACTAGAAGGAGGGGGGTGACTGAGTCTGTCCTTTGTATAGGTGCCCCCGTACCCCAGGAGTGCAATCCAACTTACAGATCATTGCTTCTCTGGCTCTGGTGGGAGGAGTGAGCTGGGTGGCCTCGGCGCAGACTTAAAATGGTTGTCCCAGGTGTTCTTGATTCGCCTGATTATGGTGTGGAATTCCATAGTTGCTTACTCCACCTCTGGTCGCTGGGAGCGCAGGAGGTCAATGAAGGTTTGGGTGGCTGGCAGAATGTTGTCTGGGAGAATGGTGGTATGTAAAATGGTGGCTGTCGGTTCGAGGCATGTGCTGGCTCCCTCATTCTCCCTGGGTTCTGTTCAGCTGCTCTCATTGCCTTGTTTGCTCTTCTGCTGCTTTGCTCCTCCTTCCTTCTGTCAAGAAGCTGCATTTGCACCAGTTTTTGTTCAAGCTCTGCGGTGCAGTTGATCCCTGTTCCGGCTCTGGAGAGGTGAGCTGGGGTGGTCCCGTGGGGGCTTACGCTGGTCATCCCATGCATTCTGGTCACTGTGGATGGTACAGAGATCCACTGCCTGAGTAGGATGTAGAGTTCTGGGGTCGCTCACTCCACACCTGGTCGCTGGGTCCACAGCAGTGTTAGCAGACCCCGGTGTCTGGCTGAGTGCCTCGGCTCTTGGCCTGGCTCCATGGCCCAGTGCTGTTGCCGCCGCGTGGTCTGGGTCCTTTGGTCTCCCTGCTCGTCTTTCTCGTCTTTCTTTAGTTGTGGTTCAAATTTTGCTTTTTTGTTACTTTTTTCCCCTTCCATTAAGAAGCTGCTTTCATGGTAAATTTGATTCCATCTCACAGCGCTTGAGTAGGGGTGTTCTACCCAGACGCCATCTTGATTCTCTCCAACCGCTGTGTGACTTTTGAGTAGGAAATATTTCCTGGTGATCACTTCAGGTATAGAATGGCCTGAAGAACAGTGGTAATGGAAGAACTTTTAGAGGAGTAGCTGAGGGGCTGAGGGAAACACTGGGAATCCCAGAGAGCATGGAAAGTCTTTCAACGAATTTAATCTTCTTCACCCCACCATGGTGTATAAAACTTTCATGTGTGCTCTCTAGCAGTATTTCATCCATGATTTTCGTGTCAATCATTCTTACCTTTTCTAAATGGAGTTTATTTGTGGCTATCCAGACCCAACTACACTGCTGCATTCTGCATGTTGGGAGTGTAGATAACTTGTGTGCTTATTTCACAGGCCACACAACCTTGAGAAGCAGTACCCACATTTGATTGACAGGACTACAGGTAGCTTTCAAATTAGAAACAAATATAGTCATAAAATAAGACTGTGTTTTGTTTCTCTTGGGGAGGCAATGAATATGTTTTATGTGACAAGAGTAAGAGGTTATGAGACTCCTGTCTCACACCAAACACAAAACTTAATGAACCCGGGACCATAGACTTACAGTTAAGAGCAAAAATTGACTGTAAATCTCTTAGAAGAAAACAGAAGTAAAGCTTTGTTACCTTGAATTATGCAATAGTTTCTTAGATATGGTACTAAAAGCACATGTAGAAGTAGAAAGGTGAATTGAACTTCAAAAATTTGTGCCATAATGAACATCATAGCAGAAGCTTTCCTGTATGCCAGCCATAAATCCACTGAAAAAGAAATCCAGAAAACAATTCCACTCACAATAGCACCCTGAAAAACAAAATACTTAGGAATAAACCTAACCGAGGAGGTAAAATACCTCTATAAGGAAGACTATTAAAAGTTGAAAAAAGACATCGATGAAGACCTTAGAAGATTGGAAAGATCTTCCTTGCTCTTGGATAGGCAGAATAAATATCATCAAAATGGCTATTCTCTCAAAAGTGATCTACAGATTCAATGCGATACCTATTCAATTACCAAGGTCACTTCTGACAGACATAGAAAAATCAGTTCTTAAATTCATTTGGAACAACAAAAACCCCAGAATAGCCAAAGTAGTTCTTAGCAACAAGAACCATGCAGGAGGTATCACAATACCTGACTTCAAACTCTACTACAAAGCCACAGTAATAAAAACAGCATGTATTGGCACAAAAACAGAGACATAGACCAATGGAGCAGAATAGGAGATTCAGAAAGAAACCCACATGCTTACAGTCAACTGATTTTTGACAAAGGAGCCAAAAACATACACTAGAAAAAGAGATAGCCTCTTTAACAAATGGTATTGGCAAAACTGGATAACCATATGCAGGAAAATGGAAATAAACCCACTTTCTCACCCTGCACAAGAGTCAACTCAAGATGGATCAAATACTTGGAAATCAGGCCAAAGACCTTGCAGCTACTTGAAGAGGGCATAGGACCAACACTTGAACACATAGGCACAGGTAAAAACTTTCTCAACAAGACCCCAAAAGCACAAGCAACTCAAAGGAAGATCAATACATGGGATTGCATTACACTAAAGAGCTCTGTGCAGCAAAGGAAATTATCAAGAACCTCAACAGACAGCTCACAGAATGGGAGAAAATTTTTGCCAGCTACTCTTCTGACAGAGGACTAATATCTAGGATATACAGAGAACTCAAGAAACTGACAGCTAAGAAAACAATTTACCCAATCAAAAAATGGACAAAGGATCTAAATAGACACTTCACAAAAGAAGAAATACAAATGTCCAATAAATGTATGAGGAAATGTTCCACATCATTAGCAATCAGAGAGATGCAAATCAAAACTACCTTGAGATTTCACCTAACTCCAATCAGAATGGCAATCATCAAGAACACAAACAACAACAAATGCTGGTGAGGGTGCGGAGAAGTGGGAACCCTAATACATTGTTGGTGGGATTGCAAACTTGTGCAACCACTTTGGAAAACTATGGAGGATCCTCAGATGAATGGGAATGTACCTACCGTATGGATCCAGCAACACCACTTCTGGGTACTACCCAAAAGAATGTAAACCAAACTATCAAACCGATGCATGTGTACCTATGTTTATAGCTGCACAATTCACAATTGCCAAACTATGAAACCAGCCAATTCACTCCTAGGTACATACCCAAGAGAACAGAAAATGAGTGTTTGAACAGAAACTTGAACATAAATACTCATAGAAGTATTATGTATGATAGCAAAACATAGATACAAATGTCTGTTACCTGAAAAATGAATACATAAATGTGGTATATCCATTCAATGGAATATTATTGGGTCATGAAAAGAAATACAATACTAATACATGCTTCAATACCAATGAACCTTGAAAATAGAAGTGAAAGAAGTCATATAAAGGAGCACATATTGAATTAAGTTGCATTAAATTTATATTTAATTATATAAAATGTTTGAAATAGGTAAATCCATAGAGACAGAAAATTAGTGATTGCTAGGTGATAGAGGGAAAGGGGAAAAGGAAATGGCTCCTAATAGGTATGAGATTGTTTTTGAGTTGATGACAATGTTCTAAAGTTAGTGGTGATAGTTATGTAACTCTGCAAATATACTAAAAACCTTCGTGTTGTACACTTTGAAAAGGTAAATTTTACGGTATATTAATTATTTCTCATTTAAAAAAAAACTAGGTCATGACAGAATCTGGCTCACCATTAACAAACCTGTTCCCAGTTTTTTCTGGGCGTCCTTTCCTGCCAGGCTGTCTTGCAGATAGGTATGAAGTCATCCTTAGTTCTAACTAAGGGAACGCCAGTGGAAATGCTGTGTGCTGTTTCCACGCCTGGACTATAGTATCTTCTGATGTGGAATCTTACTAGTCTTTCCCTTTCAAAGGAGGCTAGTAGTTTTAGTTCTACATTTGATATTTACTTACTAGAATTGGCTATAATTATTATTCATGTTTTGTGCAATGTTTTCTTAGATTTTCTCACACATTTAGCATCATGTGTTCTTGTAACTCATTCCTTGCTTCTGGGTTCAATTTTCTCCTTCTCTAATACACCCTTTAAGCATCTCTTTAATTTGGTTCTATTTATGGCAAACTCTCCAGTATACTATCTAAAATATCTTTGTTTTAGTAAGGTATAAAATTATAGGCTAAAATTATTTTATTTTGGCTTTTAAAAGTTATTTCAGCCGGGCGTGATGGTGCATGCTTGTAATCCCAGCATTTGGGAGGCTGAGATCGGAGGATCCAGGTTCCTGGCCAGCCTCACCTACCTAGTGAAGCACTCTGTAACTTAGGGAGACCTTGTTTCAAAATAAAGAATAAAAAAAAATAGGGCCAGTGGTATAGCTTGGAGGTAGAATGCCCCTGAGTTCAATCCCCAGTACTCTCCCCACCCTCCCCCACAAAAAATTTCATGGCATCAGTAGTTGCTGCTGAAAATTTTCTGCTACTCTAATTTGTCATTTCTTGTAAAAAAAAAAAATATATATATATATATATCTCAAGTCTCTGGTTACTTTCAAGATCTGGGAAATATTTGGATGTCAATTCATTTCTTTTCTTTTCTTTGGGGTTTTTTAGTAATCCTGACTCTAAAACTCAATATAAGAATTCTGGAAAATTCTCAATCAGTATTATTTTGCCTATTGCCTACTTTTATTTATTTTCTCCCTTTAAGATTCTTAGTCCAAAACTGGATCACATTATTTTCCTTCCATATTTTTAAGCTTCTTTTTCATGTTTTCCATTTCATTTTTCTCTGAGTTCTATTTCTTTCCAGTTATCTAATTCTTTTTTTGAACATGTTTTCTTTGCTCTGAAAATATCTTTTAAAATTATTTTTAAATCTATTTATCTACACACACACACACACACACACACACACATATATGTACATATATATTTATATTTTTCCAGTACTGGAGATTGAACCCAGGGACATTCTACCTCTGAGCTACACCCACAGCCCTATTTTTATTCTTTATTTCGAAGCAGGGTCTCACTAAGTTGTGGAGGGCCTCACTAACTAGCTGAGGCTGGCTGTGAACCTGTGATCCTCCTTTCTCAGACTCCCAAATACTGAGGTTACAAGCGTGTGCCACCATGCCCGGCTTATGACTATATTTTTAATTTCTAAAGTTTATATTGTTTTAATCTTCTTAACAAAATATCAATAAAATGATTTTTTGTCTTTTTTTAAAAAATAAGATCTTCCTTTCATTTCATTATCTATTTATACTCCATGTTTCATATAATCTTGACATTCCTAGGGTTCTAATTATTGTTTCTCAGAGATTTTGCTTATGTTGACTTGTTTTCCCAGGAAGTTTTATGATTTTAGATGTTAGGCTCATTTTCACTGGGATTCTTTAACGTGAGATTGAATGGGTTGACATGTTTCTTTAGGTATTGGGTTCTTTTAGACTTGCTGCAGGGTGTTACAAGCCTTGCACCATTTTTTTGTGTTGATATTATGAGTTGGCAGTTTTTGGACTATGATGCACACCTACAGTTCCATATTCTTATGTATCAAAGCAGGATTTTTAAAGTTTGTTTTTAAACTGTCAATTCAGGCTAGGAATGACAAAATACCTTATTATTACCAAGAGATAGAGTTTTGCTATTTTTCACACTTATTCTTCCTCTGAAATTGTAATTTTTGAAAATGTTTGATTTATAGGAGAACTCTGTTACAATGCCCCACATTTAGGTCCTTGTCTCTTGTCTTCATTTGACCATTAAAGCAGAGGTTACCTGATTTGAATGAACAGTAAATATTCTGAAGACAATGTAGTCAAAAGACCAGAGATGGCTCATTACAGTGGCTTCCCAGAACTTGTGTGTGTGTGTGTGTGTGTGTGTGTGTGTGTGTGTAAGAGAGAGAGAGAGAGAGAGAGAGAGAGAGAGAGAGAGAGAGAGAGAGAGAAGATACTAAACAAATCTAAAATAATTTGAAAAAGTCTATATTAATCTTTTCAAAATGATTTTTATTTCTAGATTTTTTTAGTGGTGTGTTTTCTTAGCATCCCTTTCTTTCATTGTCCCAAATATAAAAGACAGGGGATTTTAGGAAATCCTCTAAAGTTGTCCTGTGCTGGGGGTTGCTTCTTATGTCAGGGACTTTGAATTACCAGAAAACACCGAGATTCTTTTGTCCTATCTCAAAGTCCTCCTTGTAAATACAGCGTCGATCCATTGTATTTCCGAACGATGCTCTGCAGAGCTTGGAGTCGGTCATGTGATGATCTGGGAACACATTCCCATGCATTTGCTTGCCTCTGAAACATCTTGTCTATTTCTAATCTGAGAAGCCTCACCTCTGTCCATTGCCTCTTGCCTTGTCAGTAGGAGGAACATCCAAACACTTCATTTCTGACAGGTAGAAGAACGTCTTGCCAGAGATCTGACCTGAAAGAACATTTTCTATTGAGCAGAATGAGGGATGTCAAGGCCCTTCTTGTATGCAGCGGTCATTCTCCTTCTTTGAGGAAGCTCAAGTGAGTTTCAGATTAACCTTTTTTAAAAATTTAATCTTCACTGAGAACATAAGAATCTATGTTCTTACGGTCCATTCATGCCAAGGACCCAGGTTTTCACACAGGCGAGGATCGATATGTTTTCTGTTGTTACCTCTGAGAATATCAATACTCCATAGCTTAGACATCTACCTTCAAAAGCACAACAAGACTGCACATCTTTGCTTCCAAATTTGACCGCAGGAAAAGAATTATTTATTAAATCCTGGAATGACTTTAGCTATAATGTTTCTCCTATTATAGAAGGAGGATGGCGGTGGAATTTACATTTCAACCCAAAGCAAAAAGAGCAATATTTAGTCTCAGCTAACAGACTTTCCTGACGCCCTATTGTCACTTAAGCACACTGGTGGCAGCTTTTAACTCATAAAAAAAATACTTGCTACAGAACGCATACCACTAAATGAACCAAATGTACGAAGTAGGGTGTTCTGTTTAAATAAATAAGCACCATTTGACATCTGGTGAAAATATCTCTGCAGCACCCTTTGTTCTCTTGAGCTTGCATCGATGAGGTTTGAAAGTTGAGACACTGCCCTGTTAGGAAAGGAAGCACACGAAGAAGCATGACTATTAGTTTTCCTTTGCTGCAAATGTCTGAAAATCTCACATCTAGAGTCTGTAGTTATTATAGGGTTTGGCGTGTGGGTGGCTGAAAATATGGTACTTGGCCTTTTGGTGCCAAACTTTCATGCAGCTTCAGCTGTCTGTATACAAAAGACATGGCAGAATGTGTTGCTTTACTTTTAATATTCGGGATTGTTTGCCGTGCCAGTGGAATAGTGAATCTGGGGCTGGTGCTCCTGATCTCGGAGCCTGCCAGCCTCATAGAATCTTAATTGATGGAGATGCTGTTGGGAACAGAGCGAGCATGTGGGTGGGGGACGGCTTAGTGAGAGTCTGCAAATTCAAAAATTCTGCCCCGGGTGCCATTTCCTCTTGAATCCCTTCTCACCCTCCGAACGCGATTTTGTTTCCTTCCCTCTTTCCTGCTCAAATTTGTGTCTTTGGTTCATGATCCTCATGAGAATAGAAATTAAGTGACGAATTTCAAAAACTCCAAGTAGCCATTCTTTAGTTGAAATTTCTTGACTTTTTTTTTTTTTTTAGATTTTGGGATATGAAAAAATAAAAAGCCACGGAGAACACATTTCTGTTTTTCTTCCTTAGTTTTCTCCCTCTCTTCTCAAGATTTTCCTCTAGTTTTGTTCTTTCTCTACATTTCTATCTAGTTAAAATGGAGAGCCATTGAAGTATTACCAACCAGGGAACTGAGAAGAATGAATGGCTGGCTGGCTAGGCTGTGTTATATAGGGGAGTTGTGAACATCATATCTCTGGAGAGTTTTAAAAATAGAGAATAATAATGGCTTTCCTGGGATAAACCCATGTGCCATTCTCTCTTGCAGCTGGGACCTGGGTTGCAACCACTTGGACTGTGCATATAACACACATCATATTCCTCACATTGAAGATGATTTCCATGTGTGGACTACAGTCTAGAAAATACCAAGGACACCGCAACCTCTTTATTTCTGGTTCTATTTATAAGGTTCCCTTTCTCCTACTTAGTCTGCCCTTCCTGCCTTTGTAAGCTTTGTGTGGAGTGGGTTTGACGTAGTGATTACGAGTTAGGACCATTAGCACAGTGACATAAAGGACTTCATAGAGTTTCAGTCTTTATAGTTGCCCCTTGGTCTCCATGTGGGATTAGTTCCAGGATCCCCACTTGCCTATAGAGAGCAAATGCACAGCTTAAGCCCCTGGGTAAAATGGCATGGTATTTGCATGTAACCTACACACATCTTCCTATACCTTTTAAGCCATCCTAAATTGTTTATAATGCCTAATACAATGTAAAACTGTGTAAATACTGTCATACTGTTTTGTTTAGAAAATAATGACAAAGCCAGGCATGGTGGCGCACGCTTGTAATCCCAGCATTCGGGAGGCTGAGACCTGAGGATCCGGGTTCGCGGCCAGCCTCAGCTACCTAGTGAGGCACTCTGCAACTTAGTGAGACCGGGTTTCAAAATAAAGAATAAAAAATAGGGCTGGGAGTATAGCTTGGAGGTAGAATGCCCCTGAGTTCAATCCCCAGTACCGCAAAAAAAAAAAAAAAAAAAAAAAAAAAAAAAAAAAAAAAAGAAAATAATGACAAGAAAAATGTACATGTTTAGGGCAGGTACAGTTCTTTTCTCAAATATTTTCAGTCTGTGATTGCTCTCACCTGTGAATGCAGATGCAGATCCCTCAGATAAGGAGGACTGACTGTGTATTAACATCTCCTCTGGAATTGCCTGCTGGGCACTGAGTCCCCCTGGGGATTTGATGGAAAATAAAACAGGTGCTTTTCTCCTATGATACTCACTGTCCACTAGAGGCATGGTGAGCAACATGATTTTTGAGGCCCTAAGCAAAATGAAAAGCCCCAGCTTCTTGTTTAAAAGGTGAGAATTTTCATATTTGATACAGAGCACTAAATCAGGTAAGGGGCCCTTCTGAGTGTGGGGCTCTGGGAAACCATAACGCTCTCACACCATACGGTGAGGCCTGGGTTCAGGAGAAAGAGAGACTGGGCATGAGTGGGGGTGAGGCTGAGTAAGTATCTAGGGGAGCACTGTGGGGAGTCTCCTGACAGCTCCCAGGGGGAGAAGGCCCCTTGACTCGAGAAGGAAGAGCAACCTTCCCGTCTTACCTCAGTGTCACCAGTGGGCTAAAGAAACACTTATTTCTCACTTTCCCCTCTCTTGCAACATTAAACTCCAATGGCTTTGTCTTACCAGATGGAATATATTTTTATTAAAATCCTTCTTGTTCTGCAAAAAAAAAAAAAAAAAACCATTGTATAAAAATTAACACACACACCCCAATAGAATAATATTTTTAAAAAGTCAGCAAGAAAAATAAACGTAAGTGTAGGAACAGTAAGTAACGCCAATAATGGCATATGACATACAATCTATGAGATCTTTTGTATTTACTGGAGGTTAGCTACAAATTTTGTGGGGTTTTTTTTTGTTATGATGAGCTAGATATACTATAAAATTCACTATTTTACTCATCGTTAAGTGTACTGTGGTATCAAGTACATTCCCAGCGCTGTGCACCTGTTCCCACCCCCACCCATCTCTGCAACCCTCTCTTCCTCCTCTCTTCCCTCTTCTTCCTCCTCTCAAACCCTGGAAACCACCATTCTATTTTCTGACTCTTTGAATTTGACTGTCTAGGTAGCTCATATAAAGGGAATCATATATATTTACCTTTTTTGTCTGGCTTGTTTCTCTTAGCATAATGCCCTCAAAGTTTACCCATAATACAGCATGTATCGGAATTTCCTCCCTTTTTATGGCTGAATAATATTTTATGTGAGTACCTACCAAAATGTGGTCAATCTATTGATCCACTCATGGGCACTGTGGTTGTTTCCACTTTGACTAGTATGAATAATGCTACTGTGAACACAGGTGTACAAATACCTTTTTGAGTCCCTGCTTTCAATTCTTTTGAGTATATATCCTGCAATGAAATTACTGGATCGTGTTTAATTTTTTAAGGGACAACCTTGAGGTTACTAGCAGCCACTGCAAAGACGGTAACAATAAATGATAGAGTTCACAGTCTCTCCAGGGCAGACACAGAACAGTTGTTTGTGAGCCCAGAGAAAACTTTCTCCAGAGGGTACTCAAAGAAGGTGCTTTGTGATGTATTAATTGAAGGTCTATGTGATGTATTGATTGACAATATCTACAAGAGCCTTGGGGTCGGTGTGTTTCCTAAGGCTGTTCAGTGTGGCCAATGAATGGTGCAGTGCCAAAGCACAATTACGTGAATGCAGAAAATATGGTAGAGTGTGGAGTGGCCTCAGAACCTCACAGAATGGAAATTCAGAGAAAAAAAAAATGGCTAGGAAGGGAGAGGGAAATTAAGAAACAGGTCTAAGAGAAGAAGAGAGATTTTCTTAAGAAGAAAGCATTCTTAGCACGTTGCAATTCAGAAAGGAACTTTTTTTTTTTTCTTTCGTCCAGGGTAAACTCTTTGTTTCTTTCTGTAGCCAACCGGGTTGCTGCTTAACTGTGGCTTTCATCAACTTTGTGTGGGCATTTGGGCTGCCTTGTTGCAGCTTAATGTCCTGGATTGAGCTTGGTCTTCCTGCAGGGCCTGTGTAGTGTTTTGTTTTTATCAGAAATTCACCTCTCCTTGTCTGTTGAGGGGAAAGAAAAGGGAAATTACAGGGGAGCTCGGCAAGCCCATAAAATGGCAGCGATGGCTGACGAAGCCTGCCCCCGGGCTGGGCCCTGCTGCCTGCACCGTAATGAAATGCACGACTACAGCAGATAATCATAATCGCAGCGAAGGCTCCTTGCAGCTCCCGGATGATTTGTGCCGTCAGGAGAGCGCTGTCCGCCGACATCCCAGGAGGCCACTGGCGTCAGCGGCTGCGGGCCCTGATTGGGGCAGTGAAATATTGCTGGCAAAAATTAAAAGGTCCCCGTGTCAAAATAATTCATGATATGCATATCTTCCGTTCTGATGAGACGGCTGATATCCGGATTAGCAAGATAATAAAACGGATCAGCCTACAGTTAAACAATTTGAGTTGGAGAGCGGTTCATTCTGTAGGTGTCAGCTGTCAGATCAAGGGGTCAGAGCGGAATGAAAGGCTCTCCCCGGTAACCTTCCGAGGCGGTGGATCTAGAGTGTTCTTCATGATTTGTCCAAAGTTTTCATCACCGGGCTGCCGACTAGCATTACCGCGGCAGGCTGTGTTCTGACATTCAAATCCCCGGAATGACAGGCTATTAGCAGAGCAGAGCCGACTCCTCATACATTAAGCCCGTATCTCTGACCTGTAATGTGAACGCAGAGTGATATTGTAATTGAGTGAGTCTGAGAAGAAAAGGAGGGGGCAGTCTTTATTAAAACGTGGGAATGGAAAGGAAAGCATTTATATTTCCGATGATTTGCGGGTTTGTAAAATAAGCTTTTCGGTGGTGATTTACTCTGTTTCTGCAAGGCAGAGGGGTGTGCACGATGTTTACTTGGTGTACCCATTACTTAAGATAACACCAGCTCTCCCACCTCTCCTCCACGTGCTGAGCAGGCATGGATCAGAAGAGATTTGTTCTGTAAAGGGCAGTAGTTTAAAATGAACAAAATGGACCCAAGTGTAAACCAAGGCCAGCACTGCTGCTGAGGGTACTGGCCTGGCACCCTGGCTCTGCACCCTCTGCCCAGGCCTGCGCCATCTCCCCTGAGCTCAGTGGAAAGGCCTGGGGAGGGGCAGCCTTGCTTATGGGCAGGGATAATTTAATGTGCATTAGTGGGGTCTCAGGTGAATCAAACCTCTCAAGAAATACGTAGGCTAAGGGAGCAATTAGGAAAACTACTGGATTCCAGGGTGATTGTGGAACCAAACAGCTTGATTCTTTGATGACTGTGAAGACACTCAGGTTTGTGTGTGCATGCATGTGCATCTGTGTGTACACATGTGTGTATAGGTGCATATGTATATGTGTGTGTGTGTCTACACATACACATTTGGGCTCTGCTACTGACTTAGGGAGAAGAATTTCCCCGAGACAGTTATAGTAGAGCACGCATGAATCAGGCTTTAGAAAATAAAGTTCTGGGATGGGTTTTAGCACCAACACAGTAAGTGCTCCTGGGCAAGTTAGCCAGCACCTCCATCTGTAAAAGGGTGAAAACAGCTGTCATGGTGTAACAGCAAAGCAGAAATGACGTTAAAGGCACGAAGGCCATGGAAACAGCTAGAGCAACATAAGATGCTGTCACTAACGAGCGTGGTAACACATGCCTGTCATCCCAGTACTTGGAAAACTGAGATAGGAGGATCACAGGTTCAAGACCAGCTTCAGCAACTTAGTGACATCCTCAGCAACTTAGTGAGACCATGTTTTAAAATAAAAAAAAAAATAATATATGCTTGGGGGTATAGCTCAGGGGCAGAATACCCTTGGGTTCAATCCTCAGTAACACACACACACACACACACACACACACACACACACACACTTGTCATTTAGAGGAATAGGACTGGTTATGCAAATGTAAGGTTTATCTACATTTCCTAGGTATTATGAGAGGAACCCTCACTCAGATTCTTCAAAATTTGAGGTATATATTGTAAAAATACCCTAGTTAAAGATAGTACCTCTAGACATTTTGGAAACAGTTTTCTTCAGCTAAGAAGAGGTAGTCTTCACATTTATAATATCTATTTTTTCATTCTGTAAGCATGAAACAATCCCCCCCCAAAATCCCAAAACTGGGTGAATAAAGGATGACAACATTTTGAGAGATAATAGATGCTGAGAGAGGGACAGTTTCTAGGTATCAAGTTAAAAGTTTCTGTATAGCATTCGGGAGGCTGAGACCGGAGGATCCGGGTTCGGGACCAGCCTCAGCTACCTACTGAGGCACTCCGCAACTTAGTGAGACTTGGTTTCAAAATAAAGAATAAAAAATAGGGCTGGGGGTATAGCTCAGAGGTAGAATGCCCCTGAGTTCAATCCCTAGTACCGCAAAAAAAAAAAAAAAAAAAAAAAAAAGTTTCTGTATAGGACATATTAAGTTTGAAATGCCTGTTACATGATTTTCTTTACTATAAATTCAAGGATCCCTGAATGACTTACTTTTATATTCGCATATGAGAAATGTTATAAGTTAACTAAGTTATAAATGCTATAAATGAGTGTTTGTTAAATGGATAAATTACAAGCAACGATCATGAATTTGCTTAAATTCAGCAAACATATAAAGCACTTACATATATAAAGCCCCATGAAGAAGGCATATGTAAATAGTTCTTTAGATTCTATTTGTGGGGGGAAAAGACCAATATAAAACAATAGGGTATAGTCAGCATTCTAGATGAGGGTAACCAAAGAATGTTTCCTGAGGGCACTTAACTGAGAAGGAAACCAAGGAAAATGGGCTGATGGATGGGAAATCCATGGGCATTCCAGCAGAAGAAGACATTGCTAACTACTTCAAACATGCGTGTGGATGAGGGTTTATCCAGATATGAATTTTTGACATAATGAGTGAAATTAAATAGTAGAGATAGAAGGAAAGCAAAATTGAAAAGAATGGAAATGCAGGAAATGGCTGTGTGGAGAGGTGTGGGTAGAATCCCACCTGCATGCATCTGTGTGCACTAGGTAGTTTTCCAAATCTGTGAGAGGCCTGTAAGTCTTCAGTAGGCACATGATGTGGGGTTGCAATGAGCAAACTCACTGTTGCACATTTATACAAACCAGTGGAACTTTCAGTTATCAAAGGATTCCTTCATGGAGAGTAATGCCAGGCACGAGGGTCCTGGGAAGCCCTGTTCATGAGGCTGCGTATGTGTGGCTGAGGTCTGGCCACTGGTGACATAGGAGGAACAGGGAACAGGAGGTTTGGGAAGGAATGCTTGGGTGAACATGCCTGAAAAATATATTTCGTGTGCCTATCCACTTTTGCATTAGTCTGAGGTCCCTGTGGTAGCTGCAGAGTTTTATTGTCCCCTGAAGGTGTAACTCAGTCTGAGCTGGTATTCTGAGTTATCAAGACAAAGGACTTATTAACAGCAGATGTCAGAGGGTCATTCTACAACCCAGTTCCTAGTTTGGGGGTTCTTTTAGACAGAAATCAGTTTAGGATTAAGGGCTGGTCTTACATTAGATTACCAACCAGTATGGTTCCATTGCACTTAACATTTGAAAAATAATGTGTAAAAATGTAAAGAATATATACATTTATGTTCAGGAATTATCATCAATGTTGTACTTATCTGAAAGAGAGAATGAAAGGAGGGTGGAAGGAACAATGGACTGTCCACCCAGTCCTGCTGTGGCTGAGATGCTCTCATGGGATCCCACGTTACGTCATCCGATGGGCGAATTTCAGAAGTACTCAGCCACATCGCCGTCAGCCCCAGGTGAGACCGGCAAGATTCCTCAGCTGATATACTCCAGTGATTATTTACAGATAATCTTAATTCTGTAAAAAGTGAAAGTAAAGTGCTCGTGTCAGCAGCACATACACTAAATTTGGAACGATACAAAGATTAGCATGTCCCCTGTGCAAGGGTGATACTCAAACTCATGAAGTGTTATATATTTTCAGATATCACATTGTATCCCATAAATATGTGCAATAACTATATGTCAATTTAAAAAGAAAACCTCGGTGGCATATATCAGTCAACACTTATTTTTACGCATAAAAAAAGGAAGCAAAGTTGGAAAAAAAAAAGACATTGAATTGAAGTTGGTCAACTTTCTATTTATGCTGAAAGTAGAAGAAAATTTCAACTTAAGTGTTGTGCAAAGGCCATCATAGATACTGTAATCTTGTATTTCGTATGTAATGTTATTTGTGCATTTCATTTGCAAAATAGTGTTATTTACTGTCTTGTAACCATTTGTTTTAGCAAATACATAACAATGCTTTGTCCTGATGTGAAATCCTTTATCAGCTATCAATGTAGATCTGAGATTTTTTTTAGTTGTATTGATAGAATGTCTGAGAACTTTGATGTATCAAAGTCTGAAACATTTCAGGATTTTCCAGGATGGATAGTAAAATGGAGACCTTGCTGAGGACCCAATTTAGTTCCAAGATGTTTCATTAAGCCAGACCTTTGGGTGTTATTCCTTAGTTTCAACCTTTTTTTTTTTTTTTTGCGGTACTAGGAATTGAACCCAGGGGCATTCTACCTCCGAGCTACACCCCCAGCCCTGTTTTTTATTCTTTATTTTGAAACAGGGTCTCACTAAGTTGTGGAGTGCCTCACTAGGTAGCTGAGGCTGGCTGTGAACCTGGATCCTCCGGTCTCAGCCTCCCATATGCTGGGATTACAAGCGTGCGCCACCACGCCCAGCTCGAGTTTCAACCTTTTTTGATATAATATTTGTTGCTTTATTTTCATTGCTCCATTTTTTAGTCCTATAATAGATGGGAGGAAACACTTTTAAATACTATCCTTCAATTATCAGAAAGAAAACTAGAAAAGAGAGGGAGAATGAGAGAGAGAGCATCTGGGCTGTTCAGGATTATGGTTTGATATATTCTGAGGGATAATTTAGCCCAATTTGGTTTCATAGAGATGGTTTTTATTTTTATATATGTTGGTGAAAGAATTGGCAACATTTCACACACAATAAATGAAGTAGCATAGGGCTGCCTTTCCAGTGGGAGGTGTTACAGTGTGTGGACCAGTGCCTTGAACCTGACAGCCTGGCTTCCAGTCCCTGCACCAACACAGATCAGCTGTGTGACCGTGGATGGGACATTTATATCTCTCTGTCTGTAAAATGGGAACAATGCTAAATAGAAATTCTCTCACAGAGTTTTTGTGAGGAGTCAACTAGTTAATCGGTGCACTTTGACTGTTTACAACTTTCTATCGTAGATTACCTTCCCTGGCTCTTGGTTTGATAGGACCTTGCCTTTCTTTGGACATGTAGAGGGTAGGTGTCAGCTATTATCTTGTTGTGAGTTTGGAGCATTTTACTTTACTATATTACTAGCCACATGGTTAAACATCTTCTTAAGGCACTGGAGTAGAAGTTTCCGATATGTCAAACACTGGGAGGGCAGGGTAAAATGGATAGAAACAAGGAGGAGGATGGTGGAGCAAGAAGTCGAAGATAGCGGGCTGGGAAAAGACTCCCAAAGGAGCTACCCCATGCTTCGGGGTGCTAGGAGTTGTCCCTGGGGGGCTAGTGTCTGCCAGGGTTGCTTCTGGATCCTTCCTTCTTCAGGAACAAGTGAAAAGTCTGTACACGTGGTTCTGTGTCTTGCCTCCAGGGGGCGACACCGCAGCCCTGGTCATTTGTCTGTCTCCTCAGGCTTCTCTCTGCTCCTTCCTAGTTCCTCTCTGAAATACATTGTTTTTACAGCCCATCTAATTTGGGTGTCAGCTTGGCCAGCCTCGTTGTCATTTTAATATATATTATTTCAGTTTTTCACACAATCTGTAATTTATTTTATTGACTTTCTAATAAATAGGGGGAAAAGCTCTTATTCCCATATGGACTGTGCATTTTGGAGAAGCTGCTCAGTCTCTACACTACGGCAAATCCATGCCGGCTCGTTTTCCTGCCTCCCATTTGAGGTTTTATGTGTCTCTCTTCTCCTAATTTTTCATTAGACTATAATAATAGTCCGAGGAGAGGGTGATTTGATACGTGATATATTTCATTATGCTCTTATGGTAAGGGTAGCATCTAAAGGGGGAGAGCGTCGCTAATTTTTCGGCACAGTAATTTATTCCGCAGTATTTAAATGTTGCAATTTTCACGCGGAGGCACATGCTGCCACATCTATCTTCCCCTGGACCAGTCTGTCTTGCTCTTTCCTTTTCATCTGTTTTGTTTTTGCATATTTTTTTCATAAATTCGACAGATGGCCTCTTGATGAATCCTTGATAATACTGTCATGTAAAGCAGCTAAGACTAGAAATCATCTCGCAACAATTTTTCACTGCAAAGGGAAAATTGAACAGAGACAAACATCCCTAAGTCCATCACAACAGCCACCAAATATCTGCTTCTTGTAAATAAAGGAAACAGGCTTGCCTCCTAACGTGTGTGCAAAAAAACCGCCAGCGTCCTTTTAAAGTCCTCTGAATATTTTATGTTGTGTGCAGATCCCCCTTCGAGCTGGGGTCGGCTGAGATTTGTGGGTTTTCATATTCGGAACATTTGCACAGCCTCTTTGACACCTCCTCTCCCTTCTCCCAGCCCCTCCTTTCCGGGCTTCATAATTGTGGATCAGGTGAAGTTTGCGTCCCCTCATTTCAAGGTCATGCACCAGTAGGACCATTTTCCTGACTCAGAGGGCACGTAATTTCACAGCCGTGTACTCTTCATTAATCCCCCCGACTGGGGGCTCGGCAAGTTCCAGATCACAGGTTTGTTTTTGTCTTGTTCTCTGACTCAGTGCTTCACAAAGGGATTAGATTAACCCCTTTGATTGTATTTATATCTTACTGCATCACATTAGAAACAAAGTGATTTCTCTCATCTCCCCCTCCCCCGCCCCTTTCCATTTCCTGTCTTCATATCTGCCCCTCCAGTTAATGAATAGGTTGCAGTTCGTGAAAGAGAGGTTTGTGGGTTTGTGGTAAATACAGGGAATTGTTCATTTACTGGTAATAATTGCAGTTTTCTTAACTGTTATATACATGCATGTGTATACACACATGCACACACATACACATATCATGTATACATATATATTTTTTCTTTTTCAGAAACCAGCATTATCATGAAGATGAACACTGGTTGTTCAGTGGAGATGTAACTGAAGTCCCCTATAGCTTAAATTTTATAGCATCTAAGTTAGAATGCCCTGAATCTAGAGCACTATTATTTTCTTTCTTTGTGCTGCTGGCTTCTAGGGCGAGTAGGCATGGGATCTTAAATGAGACTTTCCTCACTTTGAAAGCCCCTTGCTCCTTCCCTTCCCTTCCCTTCCCTTCCCTTCCCTTCCCTTCCCTTCCCTTCCTGACTTCATTCCTGACTCCGAGGGTCTCTATGATTCTTAACATTCAAAGGACCCACTGGGGCCCTTTTTATGATTTTTCAGGATGTGTGAGCCACTGCAAGCCCTCTTTGGGGGTTCTGAGATCCACCACTCTTCTCGATGGTAGCAATCATAGCTTTCATTTATCCAGTGCTTCTAAGTGTCAGGCACCACCCTGTCTCAGGCCGAGAGGTGTTATGTTGCCCATTTTACAGAATAGGAACCTGGACTGGAGCCCATGGAGTGAGAAGGACGGTGGCTGGCACTGCACCGGGGCTCACAGCGCACTCCAGCATTCTCCTTCCTCATGGAGAAGCTGCTCTCAGTCCCAAATTTAAGACCAGTAGCCCCAGTTTCAAGTTTATGTAAATGCAAAATGAAAAATGTACTCCATTCGGACAGAGGACTCATCTCCTTTTCTCTTTCCCATCCCTTTGTTAATAAACATGTGCTGAGAAATAATCAAGCAAAACTGAAGTAAGCCGTGCTCAATTCTAACCTAAGGGGCAGAGGCTGCTATGCCTGCTCTGGCCCACTGCCCTTTACGCAGGAGACCATGAACTCCACTGATTAGGAGCCATCAGCTCTGTGTCTGGAAGGCAGGGGTTTGGATTCTGGCTTCTCTACTTGCTACACAAGTTACTTTACTTCTCGAAGCCAGAGTGGATGTAGATTTCTGTGAGGTTTGAAAGGGAATGCATGTAAGGCAGCTCAGAAAGTTCTCTGGTGCAAACACTCAGGGAATGATAGCTGTTGGTTTTACTGTTGTTAGAGGTATTCTTTTATGGTCTGGTGGCCATGTGCCAATCACAAGATCGGGTTTACTTAGCTTGCTGCAGCAGGGCAAGTACACACCGGGACTCTGAACCTCCTGCCAAGATGGGCTGGGGAGGGGCTGATGGTAGGAGCTTGTGCTGGGTGAGTCTAAGGAGGGTTTACAGAAGCAGCGGTCAGTTTCAGATAGAATACTGATAGGATGCAGGGGCAATGTGATGGCGGTCTATCTTGGCACCTTATTTTCTGGAAGGTGAGAGGACCAAGGTGGGACTGGAGCTGCCATTGGTAAAGAAGCAGAAGTTACTCATCTGAGTTGAAGGTGGAGGATTTAAAAAAATTTTTTTATTATTCAGCATGGATTTTTTATACATTTCTTGTGTACAGCAGGGTTACATATACATTTACGACATATCAATCATTGTCAGAGCACAATTAGCACCACTTCTTCATTTTCCACGTATAACTCACATTCTTAACATAGCCTGGTCAAGCAAATTTTCTACAGTCATAAAACCGTAAACCTTTAGAGTCATATATTTACTTTCTAAGAAGTAGGAGGGTCTTTCATCTACGCATCCTAGGAGCAATCACCAGATTTTGAGATGCCAAAGTAGCCATAGCAAAATAATCAGTATAATTACTCACATATGCAGATAGCAACTGCCAGGAGGGAAAGGGCCCAGCTGGGCTCACACAACTCCCCCGTTTTTATTTTAAAATGTACGAAGGGCTGTGCCTGTCTTAGGTCGTTTCCTACCAGGTGCATAATCTTACCCATCATGGTGTCTCGATGAGTCATTCAAAGAGCCCTGTCTTAGGTTGATATTGCCCTGAGAAAATCGAACCCGTCATTGACTGAAGGTGGAAGATATTTAGCATTCTTGTCTCTGGGTCATTTCAAATATGGCCCTGGACAGGCCTGGTCTCTACCTCATTCTCCTATAGCCACAGAGTGACTGTTTTAGTCTATTCAGGATGCTATAAAAGTACAACATACTGGGCAGTTTATAAGACACATTTATTTCTCACAGTTTTGGAGGCTGGCAAGTCCAAGACCAAGGTGCCAGCGGTCAGGGAGTGTGCTGACTCCCACTTTCTCGTAGCTGGCCATCTTCTCACTCTCACCTCACATGGGAAGAGTGAGGGGTAGACCTTGGGCCTCTTTTATAAGGGCACTAACCCTGACCTGATCATCTTCCAAGTCCCATCTCCTAATACCATCACCTGTGGGTGAGGATTTCAACATATGAATTTTGGGAGGACATAAACATTCATAGACATGACTGTGACTGATATTTATTTACATCCTTTGGGAATTGTTTATGTGCATTTTGAATATAGTAAGTTTTGGGGCAACTGCGAGACACTTTTCTTTTGGTGGTACTGGGGATTGAACCCAGGTGCATTCTACCTCTGAGCTACACCCCCAGACTTATTTTTTTTATTCTTTATTTGAAAACAGGATATCACTAAGTTGCAGAAGGCCTCACTAAATAGCTGAGGCTGACCACAAACTTGCAACCTTCCCCTCTCAGCTTCCCAAGTACTGGGATTATAAGCATATACCACCATGCCTGGCTACAAGACACTTTTATTTTTATTTTTTATTTTTTTTTGCGGTACTGGGGATTGAACTCAGGGGCATTCTACCTCCGAGCTACACCCCTAGCCCTATTTTTTATTCTTTATTTTGAAACCGAGTCTCACTAAGTTGTGGAGTGCCTCACTAGGTAGCTGAAGCTGGCTGCGAACCCGGATCCTCAGCCTTCCGAATGCTGGGATTACAAGCGTGCGCCACCTCGCCTGGTTTACAAGACACTTTTAAAACATGAGTTTTTCATTGATTGGATACCTTCTCTAACATTAAAAAAAACCCCAATATATATTTCATAGTTGCTACAAAGTGACTCATTCTAAATGTTTAAAAGCATAAAACTCTACATTTTCCTAACAACCCATTTTAGGATGAGGACCTTGAGACATGAAGAGACAGGCCTGGCCCAGGTCACAGCTAGTCAGCGGTGTGATGGCTTCTCTAGCTGCTCCTATTTCCTCTTGGAGTTACAAGCCACCCGAGGCCTCTGGCACAGTCTTTGGGCTTGGAGAATTCTGATGGTCTCTTTTGTGAGTAAGGTGCCGTTCGGACGGAGTTCCTTTCTCCTCTTTGCTATATGGCATTTATGTTGTTTATGTGCTTTTTTTCTTTTGGTGTGTAGGTGGATGCTGGTGAAGAAACATAAATTTCACTCAGGCCAAGAGGTTGGCAGGACACATAACATATTCTTGAAAGTTCTACAGGGCTGGCTGTGCGAGGTGTAGGTTGATTATGGCGAAAGAGTTGGCAGATAATTAAATTGGGACACAATTGGATAGAATACTGTTCCATGGACAGTACTCATGATATTGGAAAGAATATGAAGTTCTCTAAAATACCGAAAGTCAGGCAGGGCTTTGAATTTTCTATTTTTCTACAGAGAGGCCATAACTACTATAAAAGAAGAGGGTGCTGATAGCAAAGATGAAAGTCAGAAAGGAAATATAAAATGTAATAGGGAAAGAGCTTGAAGATTCCTATTTTAAAAACGATTATTCAGTAATATAACAGGTATTCTTTGAAAATGTAATAGATGCATGGCAATTGTGCTAAGTCCTGGGAAAACAGTGCATTATAGGGAAGACAAGGTCTCCGACCAATTCCTCCCTCTTTTAATTCCATTCAACAAATACTTATTGAGTGGGCACGACAAACACTTATATGGTAGGCGCACGCACGTGTGCGCGCGCGCGCACACACACACACACACACACACACACACACACACACTTAAAAACAAACCCAAACCCAAATCCAAATCCAAATAAAAACAGATTAAAATAAAGTACTTTTGGCCTCAGTTATTCATGTTTTGTCTTCCAGCAAATGAGGAGGACTCTTTCGTGGGGACAATATTTTGAGAGAAATGACTCTTATACAAGGCTGCCCTTCAAATCCTGCTTCTTGGCTACAGGGTTAATATTCAGCTCACATTTATGGACATGAGGTGCCATGTTCAGAACTTCCCCATCACATTTTCTCATCAAGGATGCTCAGTGGGCATTTTTCACTTCACCATTCCCACGAGGAGAGGGCTGAGATAGGAGTGGGAAAATTAATTGAAGGTTCACACAGCTGAAGTGAGGGAGACAGGATTTGAACCCAGGCCTCCTTCCTCCATAGAGTCTCAGTACTCCTCCCTCCCTCCCTCCCTCCCTCCCTTCCTCCCTCCCTCCCTTCCTTCCTTCCCTCCCTTCTTTCTTTCTTTCTTTCTTTCTTTCTTTCTTTCTTTCTTTCTTTCTTTCTTTCTTCCTTTCTTTCTTTCTTTCTTCTCTTTGCTTCATTTGTCAAATGAATTATCACTAATTCACACATTTACTAAGTCCATGTGACTACTGCCTTTTTAATGACAAATTAAGGCTTCATTCTTTCATATTAGATAGGTAATGTTTGCATGATTCTATGGTTTTTGTCTCTGAGATGTGAGATTACAGAGGTGAAAGGGACTAATGTGACTGAGTGGTTTGCCACGCCACGTTGGGAGTTGGCTTTTTATAAATTGGGGGTCTGACATGCAGTCTCCAGAATTCCAGTGTTGCTTCTGGTTTTTTGTCACCAGGCAGGAGGCAGGTTTTGTTTGTGTTCTTTGGCCTTCACCTGGGAATTTGATGAATTCAACTGTGCATGTTTTTATTAAAGCAAGTCATCAAATCTTTTTGGGTCTCTGTTTCAATCACTTTTCTTGTATCATGAAATCACAGATACTTTATCAATAATATAGCTGTGAGATATATCAATAATATAACTGTTACCCATTTGGGAAGGTATATGGATAGCAAAGAACACACACTCTGCTGTTGGACAGGGCCTCACCCTCCGCTCTCTGACCTATGTGGGGACTCGTTATTCTGACTGCCAGCCTGCTCGTTTATGAATGCACATCTGGGGTTTTGTATTTGAAGACATTGTCTTTTATAACTCAGCCTCCATGGTTTCTTTTTTGCTTTTGCTTGGGGTGAGGCTGGGAAAACAGACCCTGTTTTTATAGTTCATTCATGTGGCCAGTATTACCCTGGTATGGCATGCATATAAAAATTTGCATCTTTCCATTAGCAGAAACTTACTCTGCATTATCTCAATTCCTTAGGGGCAGGGTTATTCCATTCATAATTAATTTTTTTTTACAATATATTTCTCAGCTGCAATATGCCCTGCAGAAAAGCATCTCACTAACCTCTCATCCCATCCATCCAAATATTCTTGAATCTCTTTTAAAACCTCGAAGATGTCACCACTTGTCCATGAAATGCCTGGTGACTTTTTCCAAAAGGAAACTAGAAAAATTCCCAGATTCTGTTGCAGTTTCAGTACCAGTAGAGGCATCAGCTGTTTGTGGCCGTCCCTTTGGAATCACAAAATCAAACAGTAATATCCCTGATATGGACAAAGCCTGGGCTTCAATTATTCAGCAAGAATCACAGTTGTGCAGGGAAAGCAGCATGCCAAGTGGACTCAGCACAGGGCTGGGAGCGAGAAGCTGCACATTTTAATTTAGATTCTGCCCCTGATGTGCTGTGCTGCTGGGCGAGTCCTGAGCCTTTCTGGGTCTAGGTTTTCAGGACCAAGGTCAGTGGCTGAAGCTCTTGATCATATTGTGAAGGATGTAGAAAGAGTAATGTTTCTCCTAGGTGTGGGTTAGGCAGTTATGGGACCTCTCTAGGTCTAGGCCTGCAATGCTCATTACCTTCCAGGTAGGCAAGCTCCAATCTTTTCAACTGGGTGGATAGTCAGAAACGTTACTTTCTTTTTCAAAGCCTCCCAGTTTTAAGAATTAGTAGTACCCAATATCAACCTGCCTGGATGTAAGCATGGAGTGTGTGATTTTGACACAGTTGGGACTGAACGTGCACTAACCAGAAAGATTAACAGACCCATGTTCAAGTCCCACCTCTACCACTTACCTTATTTTATCCATTTCAAGATTTTACTTGTGTAAAATAGGAATGCGTTTTTTATAATCAATCACATCTTTGCATGTTGTCATAGTTTAAGGTTCAGTATTTTTATTTCTTTTCTAATGGAATGTAAAATAATGGCAGATCTTACTATTGTAGTAGACTTCAATTCAATGAGATGCTTCCATACAGCACCTTTGAACCTCAGTTTTTTTTTTAACAGAATGAGATGATATTATGGTTTGGGTCTGGAGTGTTCCCCAAAGTCTCATGTGTTCAAGGGGGGGGGGCTGGGAAGTGATAGATGCTGAGGGCTCTGACTCTGGACTACTGGGAAGTGGGACCTCCTTGGAGGAAATGGGTCACTGGGGGCATGCACTGGAAGGGTTGATCTTCCGTTTGGTCCCTTCCTCTCTCTCTTTCCCAACTGTCAGGAATAAAGCAGTTTTCTTCCCCTATGTCCTTCTGCCATGATGTTCTGCCTCACCTCAGGCCCCGAGGACTGGAACCAACCGAGCATGAATCGGATCCTTTGAAACAATGAGTCAGAATAAATCTTTCCTCTTCTAAGCTGTTATTGTCAGGTACTTTGGTCATGGGAACAAAAAGTCACTCATACAGATGACAATGGTGATGGTAATGCAGATTTATTGTGAAGATAAAGTAAGATGAAATACATGATTAAATCTATCAGATCATCAGATAGTAGTAGATATTCAATGAAGGTTTGTTGATGAGCTCTTCAGAGCCAGAAGACTGGGGTGGATGGAAACTACTTCTCCTTTGTCAAACATACTTGGGGACTGTGCTCTTCCAAATGATGTCTGCAATGACACCAATCCAGGTCAAGTATAGTCCTTGTAGCAACCTTTGTATTATTAATTGCCACTTATGTAATAATGAGAAATTAAGTACTGTGTATTTTATTAAAAATACACAGACTGCTTAAAGGACTTGCATGGATATATAGCCAAGTAGTTGTAGGGTCAAGAGGGAAACCCTTTCTGTCATTGTTCCAGAGCCCCAGTTCTTAGCACAATCTCACGCAGCCTTTCTTGTTCTTCTCATATTCTCCTGTCATATTCTAGTTATCAAAGGTTCTCATTTCACACCATTTTTCAGGCCTTTTATTTCTAGGGAGATTCCTCCTTTATAGAAGGCAACAAGTCTCAAGTGGTTATAAAAAGGAAAATATTTGGGTTAATTTATGCTAAGCCATGAATGACTATATAGCCAAGTGTTTTACTATTTACAGAATTACTTTTGTTTATAGTATATTACTTAAAAAATTTGCCTTGAAATAAAATTGAAAGCTGGGCATGGTTGTATATGCCTGTAATCCAGTGCTTGGGAGGCCGAGATAGGAGGATCGCAGGTTTGTGGCCAGCCTCAGAAAGTTAGCGAGACCCTATTTCAAAATTAAAAAAAAAATTAAATAGGACTAGAGGTATAGTTTGGAGGTACAACACTCCTGGGTTTAATTTTCAGTACCAAAAACAAAGAAAGAAAAAAAAGAAAACAGGAAAGAAAGAAAATTGATAGTCCTCTGAATTAATTGTTTCTTTCTGCCTCTTTTGACTCTATTAATAATGTCTTATTTTTTAAAAAATAATGTCTTATTTTGGGGTGTGTGTTTATGCTTATATTGGCATCATCTATATAAATTTATATGACTATATGGAGTATTACTTACTTATCTATAGTTTTCTATATTTATTTCTAGGTGCTAAGGTTTTAAGAAAGAGGGTTCTTGTCTAGGTTTTTCTTACTACCTTGTATAGTGCTAAATTAACATTTGGTGAGGTAAGTGTTTTGATGAGACGGGTGACTTCTTAAGACTTTTAAAATAGTATCACAGGGTAACTTTTAAATTTGAAATAAAGCCGGGCGTGGTGGCGCACGCTTGTAATTCCAGCATTCGGGAGGCTGAGACCGGAGGATCCGGGTTCGCGGCCAGCCTCAGCTACGTAGTGAGGCACTCCACAACTTAGTGAGACTCGGTTTCAAAATAAAGAATAAAAAATAGGGCTGGGGGTATAGCTCGGAGGTAGAACACCCCTGAGTTCAATCCCATGTACTGCAATAAATAAATAAATAAATAAATAAATAAATTTGAAATAAGCTTAATATTGAACATTAGAAGACGGAAAAGGATGTTAAAATATGTAAGCACCTCTAGCCTTACTGCAGAGAGAAGCAGAAGGAGGAGCAGCTACCAGGACATGTCTGTTACATGTTGCATACTGTTAAAAGAATGATGTTTTTGCTTATGATAAGAGATATGTATGTATAGATTGTGTATAGAAACTGTTTCTCACCTATCAAATTGGCAACCGTCCAGAAGTTTGCTAACGTTAAAGTACTCTGTTGTTGAATCTGTGGAGGAATTGGCACCCTCATGTGTAGTTGATCTGAATGCAAAACAGGAAAACCTTTTGGAAGAGATTTTGGCAATATTTAACAATATTATATCTGTCTTTCCCCTCTGACCCAGCAATTCCACCCCTAGGAACTCACCATAAAACAGTACTGGCAGCAATATATAAGAATCGTTCTGAAGGACATCGGTAGTACTACTGATCAAGCAAAGCCTAGAAAAGCCCATATTTTGATTACTAGAGAGCTAGTTGAATAAACTGTGGTGTGTGCACAAGCTGGAGTGCCGCGTAGCTGAAAAAAGGCAGGAGGAATATCTTTATATGCTATGGAGGAATTATTGCTTTATGGGGGAGTCTCCTGAATATACACATTAGGTGAAAAGTGCAAGGCAGAGAACAAACATATCATGACACCATTCACCTAAGGGTACAAGGGTTGGGGTAGGGTGCGGAGGTATGTGTTAGTTCTCTCAGGAATGAACAATAATGTACCATAATCACGTAAACTGCGTGGCTTAGAACAACAAGGAATGTATTCTGTCTCAGTTCTGGATGCTGATCCAAAATCACAGTGTTGACGGGGACACAACTCTCTACAGATTCTGGGGAAGAATCCTGACTCATCTCTTCCTAGCTTTTGGTGGCTTTGGTCTTCTTTGTCATTCCTTGGCTTGTGGCTGCATCACATCAATTTATGTCTCCATATTCATGTGGCTGTCTCACCTTTGTGTGTGTGTGTGTGTGTGTGTGTGTGTGTGTGTGTGTGTGTGTGTGTGTGTCTAAATCTTTATCTCCCTCTCCCTTCCCTTATACAGGAGCACTGGATGAGGGTCCACCCTAACCCGGTATTGCATACTAACTTGATCAAATTGGCAATGATGCTATTACCAGATAAGGTCATGTTTCCAGGTCCGTTTTAGGACCTCAGCATATCTCTTGGGGGAACATAATTCAACTCACAATAGAGGATGTACAAATATGTGTAAATGTAATCATGGTGATGAAAATAACTGACATTTATTGGGCACTAACTATGTTCTTATTGATTTACATGTATCTTAAAACCCACCCAAACCTTGGGAGTAGTAACTGTGAAGTGCCCATTTTACAGCTGGGGGCCACCGAGACTCAAATCAAACAGATTCAAACTTCTTAAATGATCTTCCAGTCTTTCCCTTGATAAGCACCTCCAGTGCAGGCTCTGCCGTTTCCTCTGGTGTTTCTCATCTTCTCTCTTAAATCCTTGCCCACTTCTGAAGGCTCAGATCACAACTTCTCAGGAAAACACTGTCCCAACACCCTAGTGTATCAAAATTCTTTCCTCTCCCAGAACCTCATTTTACTTTGAATCATTGCAGAAGTCCGTCATGTGCCAATCAGTGACATCTTTTATAGTATCGCCTTGAATTGTTATTAAAATATCCTGTCACTTAATTTTCCTTGTTCAGTTTCCTCTTTTTTTTTAGATTTTTTAATTAATTGGTGCATTGTAATCATACATTTTTATTAGGTACAAGCTAATAAAGGCATATATGCACATATTTCTCACTTAACCCCTTCCCCAACTGCCACCCCACTCCCTTGCCCTCCCTCCTTCTCAAGTTCAGTTTAGTGATTGACTTTGATATATTTGTGAAAATCCATCATGTGCCTTAGGGTGCCCCCATTCCCGTCCATCACCTTCAGTTAAGTCAACTTCTTTGCTTATCGAGGGTTTCTCCTTTTTCATCTGGAGTCCCTCTTATGCTCCATTCTCTCCCTAGCATCTGCATATTAGGGAGAACATATGCTTTTTTACTCTTTGTGACTGGCTAATCTGACTTAACATAATGTTTCCAGTTGCATCCATTTCCCTGCAAATAACATGATTTTGTTCTTTATGGCTGAGTAAAATTCCATTGTGTACATATCCCATAGTTTTGTAATCCATTCATTTGTTGATGGACATCTTGGCTGCTTCCATAGTCTGGCAATTGTGAATTGTGCAGCTATAAACATAGATACACATGCATTGGTCTGATAATTTGGTTTCCATTCTTTTGGGTAGATACCCAGAAGTGGTATTGCTGGATCATATGGTAGGTTCATTACCATTCATCTGAGGATCCTCCATACTGTTTTCCAAAGAGGTTGCACTAATTTGTGATCCCACCAACAATGTATTAGGGTTCCCAATCTCCACACCCTCAACAGCATTTGTTGTTGTTCATTTTCTTGATGATTGCCATTCTGATTGGAGTTAGGTGAAATCTCAAGGTAGTTTTGATTTGCATCTCTCTGATTGCTGATGATGTTGAACATTTCCTCATACATTAATTGGTCATTTGTATTTCTTCTTTTGTGAGGTGTCTATTTAGATCCTTTTCCCATTTTTTGATTGGGTTATTTGTTTTCTTAGCTGTGATTTTCTTGAGTTCTCTGTATATCCTAGATATTAGTCCTCTATCAGAAGATTAGCTGTCAAAAATTTTCTCCCACTCTGTGGGCTCTCTGTTGAGGTTCTTGATAGTTTCCTTTGCTGCACAGAAGCTCTTCAGTTTAATGCAATCCCATGTATTGATCTTCCTTTGAGTTGCTTGTGCTTTGGGGTCTTGTTGAGAAAGTTTTTACCTGTGCCTATGTGTTGAAGTGTTGGTCCTATGCCTTCTTCAAGTAGCTGCAAGGTCTCTGGCCTAACTTCCAGGTCTTTGATCCATCTTGAGTTGACTCTTATGCAGGGTGAGAAGGTGTTTTTTTTTTCCATTTTCCTGCATATGGTTTTCCAGTTTTTCCAACATCATTTGTTAAAAGGCTATCTTTTTTACAGTGTATGTTTTTGGCTCCTTTGTCAAAAATCAGTTGACTGTAGGCACATGGGTTTGTTTCTGAATCTTCTATTCTGCTTCATTGGTCTATGTATCTGTTTTTGTGCCAAAACCATGCTTTTTTTTTATTACTGTGGCTTTGTAGTAGAGTTTGAAGTCAGGTATTGTGTTACCTCCTGCATGGTTCTTGTTGCTAAGAACTACTTTGGCTATCCTGGGCTTTTTGTTTTTCCAAATGAATTTAAGAACTAATTTTTCTATGTCTGTGAGGGGTTGACCTTGGTAATTGAATGGGTATTGCATTGAATCTGTAGATCACTTTTGGAAGAATGACCATTTTGATGATATTTATTCTGCCTATCCAAGAGCATGGAAGATCTTTCCATCTTCTAGAGTCTTCATCAATTTCTTTTTTCAACTTTTTATAGTTTTTCTTATAGGGATCTTTTACCTCTTTGGTTAGGTATTTTATTTTTTCAGTGCTATTGTGATTGGAATTGTTTTCTCGACTTCTTTTTCTCTGCAGTGCTTTTAGCATGAATGGGTTTTCGATCTTGTCAAATGCTTTTTAAGCATCAATTCAGATGATCATGTGATTTTTGTCTTTGATTCTGTTTATGTGGTGAATTACATGGATTGTTTTTCATATGTTGAACCAGCCTTGTATCCCTGGGATGAACCTGACTTGGTCAGGGTGTATAATTTTCTTGATGTGGCTTTGAGTGGATTTATGGTTGGCATACAGGAAAGCTTCTGATTTTTTAAGATTGATTTTGTATCCAGACACTTTGCTGAATTTGTTGATCAGTTCTGTAAATTTTTTGGTTGACTTTGTTGGGTCTTCTTAGTATCATGTCATCTGCAAAAAGGAATAGTTTTAGTTCTTCTTTCCCTATTTTTACCCCTTTGATTTCCTTCTCCTACCTTATTGCTCTGGCTAGAGTCTCAAGTACTATATTGAACAGAAGAGGTAATAATGGATATCCTTGTCTCGTTCCTATTTTTAGTGGGAACTCTTGCAGTTTTTCTCCATTTAATATGAGAAAAATGTGAATTCAACTGTAGTTGGGTGAAAGTCTATATGTGTCTAATAGATCCATTTGGTTTATGGTATTCTTTAGGTCTGAGGCATCTTTACTGACCTTTTGTTTAGAAGATCGGTCTAGTGATGTGAGAGGAGTATTGAAGTCCCCCAATATTAGTGTATTGGTATCTATGTGTGCCTTTATATCATGCAGAGTTTGTTTTATGAAAGTGGCTGCACCTATGTTTGGGGCATAGATGTTGATAATTGTTATTTCCTGTTGCTGGATTGTTCCTTTTACCAGTAAAAAATGGCTTGCTTTGTCTCTTCTGATAAGGTTAGGTTTGAAGTCTAATTTATATGATATCATGGTTGCTACTCCTGCTTGTCTTCACCTTCCATTGACATGGATTAACTTGCTCCAGCCCTTCACCTTTAGTTTGTGGGAATCTTTGCTTGTAAGGTGTGTTTCTTGGAGGCAGCTTATAGATGGATTCTGGGTTTTAATCCATTTTGCCACCTTGTGCCTTTTCACTGGGGAGTTGAGACCATTTATATTCAGTGTGATTATTGAGAGATGAATTTTAATTCCTAACATTTTGAGTTTTGACTTCTGTTTTTGGTGGTGTTTATTTTTCTTTGCTTAGTTGTTTGTTTCCTGGAAATTATTGTTTCTCTGGTTTTGACGTTTATTCATTAGTTCTTCTTTGTAGTTAATCTATTTGAGTATTTTCTCTAGTGCCAGGAGCCAGCCCTCGAAGCAGCAGGGTTGGGGGTCCCTCAATAGGTGGGGAATGAGACAAGGTCGCGACAATACGCTCACCCAATGCAGTGAAGAAGCACATCTGTTTATTTCCTGTTAGTAGTTGTTTTTTATACTATCTTTTACAATGAGGCATATAGAACAGGAATTTTTACAGACTTGTTTTTTCCTAAGGTCAAGTGGGTACATCCTTAACAAAAAAAGCCATTTCCCATGGTATTTGATGGGATTTAGAAAACAGTAAAGGTTACAAAACACAATACGTATATAAAAATTCTTTTAGTACAAAGCAGTGTTGTTTTTTTTTTTTTTTCTTTTTCTCAGGCAGCTAGAGTTAGTTAATGTGTGGTGGAGAAGTTTTAGAGAGTGGGGGAACTATCTGTCTTAAAGATTTCTTTACTTATAGATAAATTAGTAGACCTAAGTTTCTTTGGTTTATTTATTTTGTTTCTAACCTGTGTGCTTATAGGGAACATAAGGCTGTTTAGTAACTAAGCTTGCAAAGTCCATTTCCTGATGTTTGTAAAAGGTTAATGAGTATCCTATAGGCCGTCCTGAGGCACTGCTTTTTCAGCTAATATTGAGGAATCATAATCCATCCAGCCATCTTGTGTTTCTAAGAAAATTTCCTTTATAATTAATGTGAAAGCAAAACCCAAAGCACCCCAAATTTCCAGAATATAACGTAAAGCAAAGTGGGATATGCCACACATCCCTTCTTTTGGAATCTTCTGCCTTGTAGGACTCCAGCAGACCGAGCCTTGCTCAAGATCCAGCCATTAAGGTGTCGTGGCACTCGAGTGTTGGTTTGGAAGACATAAATTCTTTCAGTTTCTTTTTGTCATGGAAAGTTTTTATTTCCCTGTCAATTTTGAGAGAGAGTTTTGCTGGGTAGAAGAATCTTGGCTGCAAGTTATTTTCTTTCAGAATTTGGAATATGTTACTCTAGCCCCTCCTGTCTTTCAAGACTTGACTTGGGAGATCTGGAGTGATTCTGATTGGTTTGCCTCTAAATGTCACTTGGACTTTTACTTTTGTTGCCTTTAGAATTCTCTCCTTAGCCTCTACATTAGTCAGCTTGATTATTACATGGCATGGTGAACCTCTTCTTTGGTCTTGTCTCGAGGGAGTTCTACATATTTCCTGTACCTTTGTGTCAACTTCTCTTTTTATGTTTGGAAAATTATCTGATATTACTTCTTTGAAAAGATTGTTTATTCCATTAGTTCCAACTTATAATCCCTCTTCTATGCCTATTATTCTTAGGTTAGCTCTTTTAAAATTGGCCCAGATCCATCGATGTCCAATTCATACTGTCAAAAATTTTTTTTCTAGATTATGTACTATGGATTCATTTTTGGAATGGTCATCTTCTAAGAGTGATATTCTATTTTCCATGTGGTCTAATCTTCTGTTTATAGTTTGTTTTGATGCCTTCACTTCAATTTTTGCATCTTTCACATCCTTCATTTCCTTCAAGGCTTTTCTTTGATTCCTGTTCAGGGTGTCGGATTCTTTGTTTATTTGTTCCTTTATTTCTTTCCGGCTCTTTCTGAATTCTTTCTGGAAGTTTTGTATCATTTCTACTATTAAAGATCTGAATTGTTCTTCTGGTAATCTCTGTCATTCTGGGTTGGTGAGTTCTATTATTGTGGGGTTGTGGTTGCTCATTGTGTCTTTGCTATTTTTCCTTCCTATGGTTTCCCTGTTCTTAAATTTATATCTTTGCTGCTCTTGCAAGCTTTCTCATCCAATCTCTGCCGTGGGGGTTTAGAGATGTCCACTGGTATATACAGGGACAGGTTGTGTTCAGTGGTAAAGGTTGGGTGAGAAGTCACAGTGATGAATGCAAGAATAGGGTAAAATAGAGGGTATGGTTCAGTGGAATAAGAGGTTGTGTGTATTGAGGTGATATATAATAAAGATTAGAGATAGTGGATATGTTGGGGGATTCTGGTAGTCAATGTAGAGTTTTAGGTGTGGTAGTATGAGATGGTCTTGATATGAGACAGGGAAAGAAGGAAAAAGAATAGAGAAAAGAAAAAAGTGTTGAGGAGAAGAATATAGAAGAGAGAGAGGGAGGAAGCTTGTAAAAGGGATAAGGAGGAGAGTTGACAAACTGAGGAAAAAATAACAAAGCAACCAATCGTCCAAACAAACAGACAAATCAAGGCAATACAAAATGAGAACTGAGTAAAAACAAATAAAACAGAACACACACACACACATACACACACACACACACACACACACACACACACACACACACACCCAAAACCCTGCTAGTTTGTAAATACGGAGCTGACTTGGCCTCTGCAGCCCTTTTGGATATGCGTGGATATTTTCAGCTTTTAAATATCTGCTCAGTCTATTAGATATTCTAGAGTGTCTCTGGCATTCTTATTTGCTCTCTCTGTCAGTGCAGGCTGGAAGTTCTGCTGATGCCTCTCCCGCTGCAAACTTGTGTCTCTGAGCTCTCCACAGGGCCTGTCTGCATCTCTCTCTCTGCTTTTGCTGGTGGTGGGAGTGCAGTCTAAATGCCGGGCATTTTTCAGTGTGCCTGGAAGGTCTCTACGCCCTGTGTGCACTGGGTTCTTCCTGCACTTCTGTTCCTATCTAATCGCTAGAAGGACAGGTGACTGAGTCTGTCCTTTGTATAGGGGCCCTGGGGTGCAATTTAATTTACAGATCCCTGCTGTTCTGGCTCCGGTGGGAGGGGTGATCTGGGGTGTCCTTGCCGCAGGCTTAAGATGGTTATCCCAGGTGTTCTTGATCGCTGTTGATCCTGTGGTGATATGCCACCTGATTATGGTGTGGACTTCCATAGTTGCTTACTCCACTTCTGGTTGCTGGGTGCGCAGGGGGTTGTTGAAGGTCTTGGTGCTAATAGATGTGGTCTGGGCAGCTGGCAAAATAGTGGCTGGCAAGATGGTGACTGGCAAAATGGCAGCTGCTGGTTCGCAGCGTGAGCCAGCTCCTTTGTTCTCCCTGTGTTCTGTTCAGTGGCTTTATTCACGTTTTTGCTGCTTTTCTTTTCCTTCCTTATGTCAAGAAGCTGCTTTTGCGGCAGTTTTGATTCAAGCTCTGCAGTGCAGTTGATCGCCACTCTGGCTCTGGAGGGAGAGGTGAGCTGGGGTGGCCCCTCGGGGGCTTAGGCTGGTTGTACCACGTGTTCCGGTCACTGTGGAAGGGGCGGAGATATACTGCCTGGTTAGGCTGTAGAGTTCTGGAGTGCTTACTCTACATCTGGGTGCTGGGTACGCAGGAGGTCGTTAGATATCTCAATGTTAATAGACCCCCTCGCCGGGCGGCCGGCTTAATTGCTGTTGTCATGTGGCGCCGCTGCCATGCGGACGGGCTCCTTTGCTCTCCCTGGTCAGCTTTCTGGGTTCTCTTCAGCTGTATTTCAATTCTCATTGCTTTGTTTGCTTTTTTGTTGCTTTTTTCTTCTGTCAAGAAGCTGCTTTTATGGCAGATTTCATTTGAGCTCACAGTGCCTGAGGAGAGGTGTTTCACTCAGATGCCATCTTGGGCTCCTCCCTCTCTTGCTTAGCTTCTAGTGTCTCCAACTAGGCTTTTAAACACCCTGAGGCATAAACAAAGACTTATACTTTGTAGCCATCATAAATACTGGCATAATGGTATATGTGATAAGTTCTAGTTAATGAAAATTGTTTGGAGACTCGATAACAAATGGTCAACAACATAGACTCTTTGTACAAATGCCAGCAAGGAGATCTAGATGGAAAGGGAGAATTGGCAAGTTCTATTAGCTTCATACATGAGTCTATATTCAGGGGAAGTGCTTATTCCTACACCTCTTGTTGCTTTATACACTGCCACCCTCTCTCTCCATTCCTTTCTCAGTTTTCTAGAGATAGGAGTGAATAGAGAGAGAAATCTGACAGGCAAGTATCAAAGAACAACAGAGTAGTCTTGTTTCTCTGTCTCAGACTCAATTTCTCTAGCCTGTAGAGAATGTGTACTTAGCAGCTCTTGGAATGTAGTAAATTCAGTAGTTCTGATCTGCCCAAGTGTCTGCAAGTGCAGAAGGAGGGTCCTGAGGCAGGAGGACTCCCAATCATAGCACTCCAGCGCATCCTTGGACACAACCTATAATTTTAATTCTGCTGAGCAGGCGTCTTTCACAGCCCCATTTAGTTCTCCCACCTGAAACAAATTCTCCAACAGCTTTATCAAGAACAAAAGTAATATTTTATTTTGATCTTCCTGGCTCCGTGCATCTCCCATTTCTGAACTCGGGTGGGGGAAAAAAGAAGTGTGTTATTTATAAGTCTTTTAAACCTGCACTATGTAAAGAAAGCCTATTTTAAAATAAACTCCATTTGTAGCAGCAGAAAGGCAGGGGATCTTGAGAGCGAGGCCTGCTAAATACATTTTCTTGGAGCAGAAACCTCAGTTGAGGTGAGATTGTAGGAAACTGATATGGTCCCTGCTTACTGGGAAATGATCTGGTTCTGTGATGGGGAAGATGATGATGGTTGGGAAGATACATGATTGGAGTTCTAAAGGCATGGTCACTGCTGGTCACCCACAACTACTAGAGAGAACAGACAGATGGTGGAGAAAGAAGGTGATTTTATTCAAATAGGAATAAAATTCATGTCAAAAGAGATATGGAAATGAGAACTAATATTGCAAGAATGAGAAAAGAAGGAGGGATATCAAATAGGCACTGTCCAAGGTCATTCAAGAAAATGGGGAGTGGAGCTT
>PVLC010000679.1:99825-187547 GCA_004027655.1 Graphiurus murinus
CTGATAGGCACTTACTGTATCTTACCCGTCAACTCCACAGTGGACTTCCTCATTTACAGCATGCGTCTCGAAAGCACAGACCAAACCCTTCAAGCCAAGAGGAGTCCCATGGAGCCCATGGCTCCCCTTCCCAGCTCTTTTCTGCTCATTGTGCTTGTCAGACATATTCTTCTATGCGTGGACTTTCTGGGTGTGGGTGAGCATCTGTGCCTGTCATTTGGGGTAGATAAAAGAGCCAGGATCATTCCTGCTGTTGTCCCCAGAAAGGCAAAAATCAGGAATTACTGTTTGTGGAGAGAATTTTTCCCAGAGTTATAAACCAACTTACCTAACAATTCCTTGGCCTACAGGGGAGAGCATTAGATGGTTATCACAAACGGAGTCACTGCTTGGAAATGCAGCCTTTGTAGTCCATGGATTTCAAACATTTCAAGATATCACAGCCTCCATACTTTACCAAGATTACACTAAAGTTTACCTACCCTGCCTCTAAGACTCCCCGGGGAAATAGATCACAAAATCTGCAGCTTCAAACTCATCTCCACCAGAGCCAAGTGAAATACAAATTCCAAATGTTTCAAGTTTTATTCTAGGTTTTGAATTACACTTTTTTTTTTGACTCAGTTCTAAATTTGACAACAACCTCTCTCTCATTGCTAAGAACAAGGCTGGGCAGGGATGGGGGAGGGGAGAACTTGAGCGTCCCCAAGAAGGACCACTTCTCTACAGGCATCTCTGATGGCGAGGCTTTGGTTTATCTTAAAGAAATATTGATCCTGGGAAAGAAAATGATCAATGGAGTTGCTTTTGGGGCATTTCAGGAATTCTTAAGGCCACTTGGTTTGCAATAGGCAGTCATCATTTCTGTTGCCATATTTTTCTGTTTAGCTACACAGTTTGGGTTGGGACTGGAAAGGAAGCTTGGTAAAAGATGTGTGTGTTGAGACATCACCTCGCTGTGCCTCCTCTCCCTTCCCCACAAACCGGCCTAGAAATCTCAGGGTGTGAGGCTGGTATATTCACACATGGGGAATCTCACTAGTCCTCGAGCTCCCAGCCACCCTCAGCTGGTGCCACTCCAAGTGGCAGTGTGGGCAGGTGTTCGTGCTTTACCATGCATGGAAAGCATGTGGAGGGACCGACTTAGTAAGCTTGGCAAGGACACTGTTTAATATCATCATCATCATGTTGAGCAAGCAGGGCTCATAAGGCGTGCTCAGAAGCATTCATTCATTCCCCCACTGCTTGCTTTTCTCCAGCACTTAAGGCCAGCCTCAGATAACAAATTATCCTATAGTTATCATTAGTAACAAATTGGTTTCAGGTTAGTAATTAATTTGTCCAAGCTAGGATAATACATCAAATATCTGTTTTCATTTATTGGTCCAATTTTCTCCTCTAGCTTGGGTGAATGTGCTGCAAATACCTCCGTGCGGGCTTGCAGGGGGCCATAGTGGTGACCCCTTCTCTCCTGCCCCGTGCAGTGTTCTTCTTCCTTAGCACCAGAGTTGGGGGAGATGAGACAGCAGGAGGAGCTCATCATTGGCCTAGGTGCTCTCTTGACCTGGAGGATCTGTAGAGTGACTTTCATCTTGTAGGGCCCTAGAAGGCTCTGAATGCTCGTGTCCCCCCTCCCCCCAGTTAAAGTGTTGAACTCTCCTCCCCACCAGATGAGGGTCTTCTGAGGCTGGGCCTTTGGAAAGTAATTAGGTCACAGGGACAGAGCCCCATTGATGGGATTGGTACCCTTATAAAAGAGGCCCAGGAAAGTTCTCTTGCCCCATGTAAAGGTGAAGAGAGAAGGTGTCATCTACGAACCAGGAAATGAACACTTCACTAGACACCGATCTGTTAGTGCCTTAATATTAGACTCTCAGCCTCTACAACTGTAAAAAGTACTATTCTGCTATTTATAATCCACCTAGTTTATGGTACTTTGTTATAGCACCCCAAACAGACTAAGATACACACTTTCATGTGTTATTTTCTCTCTCTCTCTTACACACACACACACACACACACACATACACACACACACACTATTCCACTCAGCATTCTTATAGCTCTAAAAGACTGACCATGTAACTTAGAGGAAAGATTTATTTTCTTTTTTTTTTTTTTTTTTTTTTTTTTTTGGTACTGGAGATTTGGAGATTGAACTCAGGGGCATTCTACCTCCGAGCTACACCCCCAGCCCTATTTTTTATTCATTATTTTGAAACCGGGTCTCACTAAGTTGCAGAGTGCCTCACTAGGTAGCTGAGGCTGGCTGCGAACCCGGATCCTCCGGTCTCAGCCTCCCGAATGCTGGGATTACAAGCGTGCGCCACCACACCTGGCTAGAAGATTTATTTTCTTATGGTTTTGGGTTCAGTCCATGTGAGGCCAAGGACAGCAGATCTCAGGACATGGTGGCAGGAGGAAAAGAAAGGAAGAGCACAGGGGCTGTTCACATCCTGGAGGCTGGAAGTAAGAGAGCGAGCAGGGGAAGGAGGAACCATTTATATCATCCCCAGGCTGGACCCCCAGTGACCACTTCCAGCCACATCCAACCAGCCTAGGCCTCCTGGGTACAGCCCAGGGGAAATCTATGGTACTGGATTTAATGCTGGAATTACGACCCTCAAGACTTGATTATGTCAACTCCAAACACCAACTTATGAGCTCCTCAAGGGGCCATTCTATTTCTAACCCTAACATTCCACCCCTGGTCCCTGAAGAGCTCAGGCTCAGCTCAGAATGCAAAACGCATTTAGTCCTCTTCAAGATTTCCCACAGTCTTAATAATTCCCCTATCCCTGAAAAGTCTCAAAGTCCAAAGTCTCCTCTGAGACTCACGGTGAACTCTTGTGTGCCCCTAAAAAAGACAATGAAGATCAACATAAAAAGCAAGTTACATGCATCCAATATACAATGGCAAGGTATAAACATTTGCATTCCCAACGGGAGGAATAGGATGATACAAAGAAGTAATGAGACCAAAACAGTAATGAAATCTAACAGGGCAAGCATTTGATCCTGCAGCTCCACTTCTGGCATCCATGAAACATGGCAATGAGAAGCGATCTCCAAGGGGCCTTGGTAGCTCCACCCCTGAGGCCTGGATGACTGCAATGGGCAATTTACTGACTCTTCCAGCCTGGCTCCATGGCTCACAGCCTTTTCTTGGGGTCATTCCATGTTTCTGGAGTTTCTAAATCCCAGGTTGTTTTTTCTTGTAATCTTGGCTTCTCCCTCACAGCTTCACAAAGTGCCCTATTTGGCCCGCTTGCAGGGATTCCAACCCTGCCACATATTGCCTGGCTTCCAGGGCCTTCCTTTGAAATCTGGGGGGAAGCCTCCATAGCCCCCTTGTTCTAGCAAAACCATCATTGTGTTGGCTCTGAGATGGGCCCTCAACAGAAAAAGTAGTTACGCCCTCCTCACGTTGCCAGGGCCTTTTTAATCATAGTCCCTGGGCCCACTCCGTCCAGTTGCCCACTGGCCTCAACCCCATCTGCTGCCTCCATCATGGCCATTTCTGGCCTTCCTCCATCTCAGCCATCACTTCCTCCTTCCCTTCAGCCATTTTACTTTCTTCTACAACATCACCTCTCTGGGTCGCAGCTTTACACATGCATCTACAGTCAAACTGCAAATCTATAAAGTCTCTCTGCTTTACTGTCTGTTCCCGAAATTCAGTGTATAATTCGCTGAATGCAGACATCAATACCCACAATGCAGTTTGGCTATTTTGTGGACTTGGCCTTTACTCCACATGGACTCATCTTTGCCACCCCAAATCTCCTGAACGAAGCCTTTGTTTACTTAGGCTAGTATTTATACGGGACTGGTCCTTTTGTAACTACGTTTTGTTAACTCATAAAGAAAGGGAAAGCCAGGTTGGAAAGTGACCCCTGGACAAGTCACATGGGCCAAAGCCCAGTGTATTTCTTCTCCACAGTCCCATTAATGGATCAGTTTCAACTTAGTGCTGTGTTCTCTCTTGAATGAGGGAAGACATTCAAGTTTATGTCAAGTTATGTCTTCTGCAGTAATTCTTTTTCTTTTTTAAAAAGAAAACTTTTATTGGTGCACTGCAATTATACATGATAGTGATGTTCAATGTGATACAAACATACATGTACACAGCTCTTGGTTTATTTCCTTCCAAATTCCACTCTCTTACCCCATCTTCTCTTCTCTTTGTACACGTTAGTGAAATTGATAGTAATGCCTTCATATATTGCCATAGTATTATTTGAATTGTTTCCTCCTTCAATCTTGAGAGTTGAATAATTCTTACAGATTTTATCTCTACACAGAGTTAAGTGAACTATTCTGTCTTTCTCCCTCCTTCCCCCAAGCGGGTAAGAAGTTCTCTATGTGGCACTGACACCCATTCTCCTCCATACTTGTTTTGTTATTTTGTGCATCTTTGCTCTAGTGCTACTTCTGATGTGTAGGAATTTCTTGAAATGAGAATAAACTTAACTTGGACTACAGTGGCTTTCTAGGCAATGGACACATTTGCTCCCCTTTCTTCTTTTAGCCACTTGAAATTTTATTTTCTCAATGTCTCATTAATCTTATGACTACCATAAGTAATAATAAAATTTTTTCAAGAATGATTCCATTTTATTGTTGTGTTGTGTACAACCCAAGTGAAAAGTGTACCAGATCCAGGATAGACCCTAGAGCTCCCGGGGACATGCCTTCCTCAGCTCTTCCTGTGTGTAATGCCTGTGCTTCTGTGTTTTAATGAATATTTGTTGAGCACCTACTATGTCCCAAGTGCTGTGCTAGGTGCTGGAGTGCAGTAAACAGAATGAAACTAAACCCCAGCCTTAATTAAGCTTTCATTCTCATGGGTGGAGACAGAAAACAAAACAAATTAGTAACACATATAGGAAGTTAGCGATGAGTGTTATAAAGAAAAATATAACAGGAAGGGAGGTTAAAGATGTTGGGGCAGAAGGAAGGGATTTAATTTCAAGGAAGAGTGTTAAAGAGACATGGGTGGGAAGATTATGACTGAGCTGAGGCATGAAGAAGGGTAGGGAGTGAGCTGCCCAAAGGGTGGTGAGGGTGCTGGGACACTGGGACATTTAGGAGAGCAGCCAGTGCTTGAGGGAGTCTTTTGGCTTGGTTCTCTCTGGCCTTGCACCTCTGGGATCAGTGCAGAGCTCAATGAACTCTGAAAGTCAAGACCCAGGAAGTGGGACTTTCTGGGAAAGATGAGGGGAAGGAAGAGCATCTTGAGGCAGGCTAGCAGGGCTCAGGAACCACCCCATCTCTCCCAGTAAGATGCCATTCTGTTTCATTTCTCAAGCACAAAATCCTGTGTCTTCTTTTGGCAAACTTTAGGCATCTGTGAGTTTAGAGGCGCCCAGTCACCCAGCCCTCCATTCTGATGCCAGTTGCAAGTTTGAGGGACTCCTGGAAATGTTCTCAGTTTTGATAATTCACTAGTAAAGAACCCACAGAACTCACGGAAGTCTACTACACTCATGGTTATGGTTTAATACGGGATGAGGACACAGAATAAAATCAGCCGAGAGAAGGGACGCATGAGGCAGAGCCCAGGAGGCGTCCACTGTCCTCTCACAGACAGGGCTACGCTCTTAGCTACAATGTGTGACAATACACACAGTATTTCCCACTGAGGAAGCTCACCCAATGTAGAGATCCGGGTTTTTATTGGGGCTCAATCACATACTGCCTGTGTGGCCATTCTTCAGTCTCTTTCCCTCCTACTTGTCAGGCTGACAACCTTTAGTCTCTAGTTTCTCCAAAGAGGTCACAGACACCATGTGGCCCAAGGTAAATGGCATTGTTGCCGAAGCCTCCTGGCAAGCAGAAATGTTTCTGTTAGGCCTGACCTTGGTGGAGCCTGGAAATCAGCTCTCAGTGGCTGAGGCAAAGGCCGGACATCGCCTTTGGGTAAGGATAATTCTTCACAACAGTCTAACATGCAATCACTTTTCTCCAATGTACTCACTTTTATAGCATCACTCCTTACTACTCTTCATTAACAAGGCGCATTATTAAGGAAAAGGCAGAAGCAGAGCTGGGGCACCACACCTGCATGCACCAGGGACCCACCTACTTCACATGTGTGCCATCGGTCTCTTTACCATTGAATGTATAGTACATGCCTTTAAATAACATCCTTCCGATTGTCCTTTGTCCCTTTTTGAGGCAAGAAAGAAAAATGAAAGAAGAAAAACCCCCAAATATGTATATATTCTGTACAAAATCATTGAAGGTAAGTAAACTAATAGCACATAGATTTAAATGTTTACTGGTTTGTGTCAGTGTCTGGGTATACAATGAATAATTCATATCAAACTAGTAGAATGTAACATTTACATAAAATAATACTTTGCAAATTTATGGTAAGTACTAATTATGTGCCTTATTTGCCATGACTATGATATTAAATATTCATAAAAATGTGATTATTTCTTTGATTTGGCAGGCATTTAGATTTCTCTACAGCTTTTCACACTGCTAATTTTAATCCAGTAAATTATCTGGAAGAAAACAGTATGCGGCCTAAAAACTGTTCAGAATTCACTCCAACATCGAGCACATTAGGGACGTAATGATCCATTGCAACCAAACTTCAAGAAGGGCTTACAAGAAAACTGAGAATTAAACAAAGAAATATGGAGGCTATCATCATGATTTATCAGATATGTTTATTAGAAAAAAATTTTTTTTTTACACATATCATGAGCAACCTTTGAAAGTACCATTCTGATACGTAACAAATGCAGTCTGAGGTGTTTCGCTCCCGCCAGGGACCAGTTAAGAGAATTTACCAGGCCTGTGCCAGTGTTCATTTCCCAGCTTGATGTTCAGTGAGATTATGTGTGAGGCCCATTAATGTGGGAGTCTGAACTGTGGGTCCTAGAAATGTGCTCTTTATGGGGTTGGGGGAGGGAGAGGCCCACTCCCTCCATGGCTGCTCCTGGTTGGGCTGAAGGTTCTCAGAGTTCCATAGCAAGAAGGCTCAGATCAGAAGAAATCTGACCTCTGCATCACTTGAATATTTTATATCCTGTTGACGTGTAATAATTCTGGTAACGATTTTCCTGCTTATTTTTGTTCAGTTAGCACAAAATGAAACTCTTTTCTGATATCCAACATTCTCTGCAAAATTCCAGAGGATAAAAAGAGGATAATTCTTGGGGTCTGAAGGCCTAAAAATGTAAGAGGAACAGACAAGTGGCAGAAGAAGGGGGGAAGGTTGTCAAGCATGGACTTGGTCTCCAGACAATGGCTGGAGGGGACTGTAGGGCGAATTAGACAGTGTGTGCCTTGTTTACATCATGGTTTCTATCAGTGAATCCCTACAAGACGCAAAGAGATTATACAACTTAGAGATTCTGTGGATGCTAGCATTTAGCAGGTGAGTTTTCCTAACTCAGTGTCAGGATAGAGCCAGAAAGAGTTTCCGAATTTATCCATGCCTGTCTGATTATGAAAGGTGATGGAATCAGACAGCACCACAATACTTAATAACAACTACAAGAACAACAAACAATAATGACTGAGGAGTAATATCTTTAGAATATAAACCCAAGCATCAAAGGCTCATAATCCAGCACTGACAGAAGAGGGCAGGCGGGCTGGCATGTAGACACAAGAGGGCAGGGGAAGGGCCTTCGTCACAAAGCTGAAGGAAGGTGCAAAATGAAAATTAAGCCTGAGAATTGCCAACATGAGCCACCTACAGGACATTTGAACTGTAAATAAGGGTGCTCTTTGGTTGGGGCCAATCCTCTGGCAGTGGAGCTTCACTGTCTCCTGAAGGAAGACAGTGTGGCTTGCTTGTTGTAGCAGGGAGGTAACGCAGCTGGCCAGGAACAGACAGCCGCCAGTGTCACTACTTCATACGGGGTGTGGACGCCTTACCAGCTCTCCTCTGCCTTTATCCCTTTATCTCTGACCTGGGGAAGGTGATAGTGTTCACTTCAGAGGTTAGATGTGAGGATATATTGGGAGTACTCAGCTTAGGTGCTTAGCAGAGTGTCTGGTAAATGCTTAATAAATCTTTGACAATATTATTGTGACTATTATGTATAGGAAGCTAAAACAGAAACAAATCAGTTAGCTGAATGTCTATTCAGGTAAGAAATAATTTCAGATATTTGATATTTTCCAGAAATGATTGAATTGTCCCCACATCCTGGTGTTATATTCATGTAAAATCCCTGTGTTCTGGTTAAGGTCAGTGACTGACGGTCTTAGGCCTCCCAACTTGGTCTTGGGTTTAAACAGGAATGAGTAAAGCAGACATTTTGGTATGATTTTGGTATGAGGTTCAGAATGAACTTCATCTGGTTACTTTGAATATATTTTAGATCAGAAATTCCCAGTCTGGAATCCATGGAAAACTAGAGTGGGCCTGTTCTGTGAGCACCTGGAAATGGTATTCACATTTTACATACATACATTTTTTTTTTTTTAAGGAGAAGGTCCATAGTTTTATCAGACTTGTAAGGGGGTTAAGACTCTTCTAAATTTCAGGACACCCATAGTGGGGCATGGTGGTGCACACGTGTAATCCCAGTACTTGGGACGGGAGGATTGTAGGTTTGAGGACAGCCTCAGCAAGTTGTGAGACTCTCATTAACCTAGCAAAACACTGTTTCAGAATAAAACAGTTCACTGTTTTATTCACTGGGTTCAATCCCCAGTGCCACACACACACACACACACACACACACACACACACACACACACACACACAGAATTTCAGGATACCCAATGTAGACTGTGCAGACCCCTACTGAGCACTACCTAGAAGTAAAGATGATTCTAGACTCTCAGTGAGGCCTGGCCTGTGGTTTGGAGAGCCAAAATATTGTCTGCCCTTTTTTGGCATTAAAGGGCATATCCAGTGTGTTAGCATCCTTGAATTTACTTGGAATTTGTACCCAACTAAACGTATTTGTCTGTTCTCTTAAATGTTGCTATTTAGCTATGGCTACCTCACCTTTCTTTGTATGATTGTTATTTGAACTTCAAGTGCCAATTTTTACATTTATCATAAATATTATAACTATGTGCTTTAATTGTGTTAAAATTTTCCCATAAGTTTACTATACTGAAATAACTTTGAACCCTGATTCTATCACTAATATATTTTATGACACTTTAAATTTCCTTCCAACCATGAATTTGATAGACATTTAAGTAAATATTGAAAATCCTGGGTACATTTAAATTTTCTTTTGTTTATAAAAACAAAAAGATGCTCAGGCTTAATAAACTTTCTCAACACAAAATACTGCAACCATCTTCCTGGAAAAATAGGAATGGTATTGTAAAGATTAATTTTAAGGTTAGGACACATTAATCCTTTTTAGTCAAGCTTTCTTGTGTCATTGTTTTGAAAAGTAGCAATAACACATATGATTTGCCTAAATTTAAGGCTGTAAAAAAATAATGCAGAGAACGTTGTAGTAGAGTGTGAAACTATTCTGACCCAATTTTTTTTCCTTCCCTAACAAACCCACACAAAGTCCTCAGAAAATCTGCTGCAAGATGGCACAGTATAAAATAACTATGTATAAGTTAGGCTCCCCACCCCCTCCGTCCCAGGCTCTACCTTTGCTGTGGCCGTCCTCCTAAACTGAAAACAAATGTAAACTGAGTGCTTGCTTACTTTCGCTACAGTCTGTGCACCAAGCAGTGAATGGCTTTTCCAATCTTTGACCCAACCTTCTTGTGTGTCTGCTTACCGGTTTTGAAAAACAAGAGGCAAAGCTGCCTTGAAATCAACGGTTCGCTCTGATGGATCCTCTCCAGTTCCCGGTGCTAATCATAGCCCTGGAGCCCGCGCTTTCAGAAAAGCAGAACGCTCATACTTTAACAGAAAAAAAAAAAAATCCTTCTTCCCCCAAAACCTTGCAAAGTATATTTCATTCTCTTTCCCATTAGTCTGCTTTCTCAAAGCTTATTATTGTGATTTTCTATCCTGGCCAAGACTTGCGGGTTCTCTTTGAGCATCTTGTTGCTGTGAGCATCATTCTGGGTGCAGGAGGGAGGTTTGCAAGGAAAGCCAAAGGAAAATGGTAGACACAGGAGGTCAGAGCGGTTCACGGGGGCTGTTAGCAGCTGTGGGCACCATCTGACTGATCCACGCGCATCCTCCGAGCTGCCGCAACAATATGTGGAGCTTACGGGAGATCCAGGCCCTGCTGCCGGATGTCATTTCCCATAAAGGAACTGGCTGACTTGGCACCGTTCTGTCCTGGGCAAATGTGCCTAGTGGACCAAGTCATTTACCCAGAGTTCCTAAAAGAAACACAAAGGGGGGGAGGAGATGGTTTCCTGTGTTAACACGGAGATAACATTGTTTGCCTATGTTAATTTAAAAGGAGCACCCAGAGCATCAGACATCTGGTTTTTAAAAGTCAAATCTGTGCCCTATACTTGGAGTTTTTCATTTAATTGGGATATAATTAAGAGCATCAACAATGAAAAATTGGAGGAATCATTTATAAAATGTTTCTATTGCTGGGACTCTCACCGTACCTGAGGTAAAACAGGTCCTGGTTTGCTTTGGAAATCCTAAGATTTGGTTTTTCAGATGGTAAGGCTGAGCAGGGCTGCCATTCTTTCTTGACTGTAACAAGGCCAGATGAAGAGAGGTCAGCTCTCTGGAGTCTGGGGTAGTTTTTCTGACAGTATTGAGTCTTATGCTGAGCTGCTCAAAGTATGTGCTGTGCAGAAACAGTGGGGGTCGTGTTTGTTGTAGTGTGTGTGCACAGTGTATGCACTTTTAACTGTGGAATTGGAGAGCCTGGCTCTGAAATGTCACTGCATTGGCCTATCACTTCTTGGCTCCTGGAAAGAAAATGCAAAAAGCATTAAAGAAAAGTCAGCTATTAGTCCATTGGTATCCAGGAGTACTTTTTCATTTGGGGAGGAAGATACTCAAGAAAATGGGAAATCATTTGACTATCACCTGTGTTGGGGAGACCAATCCATTTTCTACTTGAGTCTGGGAAATAAGCACAGGATCCCAGCACATTAATTTTCTAAGACCACCATATTGAAGCACCCAAAACCTGGTGGCTTAAAACATTAGAAGTTCATTGCCTCACAATTCTGAAGGCTGTAATACAACATCCAGGTGTTTCAAGGGTCATGCTTCCTCCAGAGCCTCCAGAGGAGGACCCTTCCTTGACTCTTCCAATTTCTGGGAGCCTTAGATATTTCTTGGCTTGTGGCAGCATAACTATAGTCTCTGCCTGTGTCTTCACATGGACTTCTCCCTGGAACTATCTGTCTTTACATGCCTGTCCTTCTCTGTGTTTTTTTCCTCTGTTAAGTACATCCATCATATTAGATTAAAAGCCTACCCAACTACAATATGATGTCATCTTAACTAATTATATCTGCAAGAACCCTATTTCCAAGTAAGTTCACATTCTGAGGTGTGGAGGGGGGCAGTGCGTGTAGGAATTCAACATATCCTTTGCAGGGGACATAATTTAACCCATAACTCACAGTGTGAAAAAAATCAGAGTAAATAGGAGGCAAATAGAGAAATGAGCCTAGAGAAAAGGAGTTATTGCTCTGTTCATTTTGTGTTGAGTTTAAAGTTGGATAAGAATTTGGGATAAGATGGTGTAGGGTAGGCAATGGAGGTGTCCCATTAAAAAACACGTGTTGGGCACTTAATCCTCAGTGCATTAGTGTTGGGAGGTGGGGCCTAATAGGAGGTAATTAGGTGATAAGGGAGGAATGAAAGGATCAACACCATGAGATTAGACTTATTATTATGGCAGTGGTTTTGAAAAAATAGAAAGACACTAAGCAGATAGGGTCAGAAGGCCATGGCAAGAAGATCAAACTTCTCAAGGGTCAACAAGATCAAAACTTTCTGAGTGTCTATAGGATCAAACTTCCTGAGACTCAAAAGGTGTTTGCAAGACTCTGAATGTTTCGGACCATAAGCAGACACTATCTAAATCCCAGAAAACAACCTCACTCACAAAGGAAAAATGAGTTACTTGAACTGGACATGACCCATCGAGATAAGGAACTGACCAATTGGACAATTCAGAAGAAAAATCAACATGGATTGGATGTTGCTGGGACCTCAGACTGAGAGAGGGAAACTCAAAGAAGGATATAAACTCCTAGAAAGGCCAGCCTCAAATGGTTACCCACTTGGGACCCCTCTCTTTGGGAGCTTGTGTCTCTCTTGTATATTGTGTGGACTCTGGGAGATGTGGTGTGTAACTGGTGGTGCTCTGCTCCGGTGACACTTGGGTAGCAGCCAGAAGGCCCCTGCTGTACACCTGAGTCTGCCAAGGCCCATAAGTGTGATCTGCCTCTTTTGCCCTTCCGCTTTCTTTATAATAAACTCCCTGCCCACCTTTCTGGTGTCTGCAGGTGTCATTTCTTAAACCCTGTTGGACACAAACTCAGTAAGGAAACCATTGGTTTTATTCTCTTTATGAAAGGACAAGTTCACCTCCCGCCCCTCTGTTCTTTCTCTCATTTTTTTTGTCCTTTTGCCGTCTTCCATGGCAGATGTAGCAAAAAGGCCCTCACCAGATGTTGGAGCCTTGATTTTGGATTTCCCAACTCTCAGAACTGTGGGCCAATAAACTTCTGTTCATTATAAATTCTCCAGTTTGTGGTATGTTGTTGTAGCAGCAGCACCAGACAAATGAAGATGGGGTTGCTGTCATGGAATTTTGGCCAGTACCAATTATAGGCAGGAACTTAGTACTTAGAGATTAGGAACTTGAGAGAATGCAAGATCTGAATTAGTAAGATCTGTAAATGAAGGCGAGGCTATGATGATGCAAAATCTGTCTCTCTCCGTGGATTGTTGTTGAGTCCGAAGAACTGAAAAAGCTCTTTGTGAGGGTGCTCTATCACTGACGGAACATGTCTTTGCAGTTTGTGTCATGTAGTTTAGAGTGGACAGAACTTGTATTTAGTCAGCAGTTCAACACAAAGCACCTGCTCGGTGTTGAGCTCTATATTTTGAAAATGCATAAGTAATGTGAGATGCTTACGTGTGAGCATAAATTTTTAACTAGAATGATTTGAGAATAAGATATTGTGATTATTTGAAGTTTCTATTTAATCAATAGTCCTATTTTGTGATCTTTTTTTTTTTTTTTCAGTACTGGGGATTGAACTCAGGGGCATTCTACCTCCAAGCTATACCCTCAGCCCTATTTTTTTATTCTTTATTTTGAAACAGGGTCTCACTAAGTTGCGGAGGGCCTTACTAAGTAGCTGAGGCTGGCTGCGAACCTGGATTCTCCGGTCTCAGCCTCCCAAATGCTGGGATTACAAGCGTGTGCCACCATGCCCGGCTGTGATCATTCTTATTAGTATCTAGAAAATAAAATCCTACTGCTAATGTCCAATTTATTGGTTATTTTACCCTAGCAATTTCCTTTCTTGGGCACCATAGATAAAAAGAACAACTCAACTGCCTTACGTCCAACCAAACCAAACAAGGCATTTATTAACCATAAATGAGAAGGAAACAACAGTAGGAGATGCCATGCTGATTGTGTTCCAAAGACCATATCAGTCATATCTGGGGCATCCTTCTCTATGCTCCTGGGTCTCCAGGGAGGGACCACACAGAAGATGCCATACAATAGAGTGTACAGTGTGCCAGGATTCAAATCTCCCTTTCTCTGATGTAGGGAGTAGAGATATTCTAGGGCTGCGCAAACAGTATGACCAACAGAAAAGAACATAATATTCTGAATTGCTTTTTATTGGGTGCCAACTATGTGTCAGTCACTTTAGAAGACAGACATTTTTATGCAGTCATTCATTTATGGAGTTAATCTAGGTAACTTTGGCATGCTATCTCTTCTTATAAAACCATGTAAAGTCTTATTTCCATATTCCAATGGAAGAGACTAAATCTCAGAAAAATTAAGTGGTTTTAATAGTAACACAAATAGCAGTTGCTGGAATTGGGCATCACACAATTACAAGCAGTAGGTAGAGAGAATGACAATCATCTTGAACTATCAACGAAGAATCACCTTGTTAGTGAGCATGTGAAGATAAAATTGGAAGTGTGTGGGCAATTGATGGAGAAGATTCTGAATATAAGCCTAAAGATTATAGATACTACAGTGACATTACCAAGCAACTGCAGAATTTGAGCAGCTGGGTGAAGTGATGAAAACAATATTGAAGAAGAGGAATCCAACATTTGTGAGAGGAGAAAATAGAGGCAGGGAAACCAGCCAGAAGGTTTTTACAGTAATTGAGGCATACGTTGAATTGGGCCTTATTCATGTGGGGGCTGTAGAAAGGAAAAGAAGAGGAGCTTATTTGTTTGTTTATAATTTGTCTTATTCCAAAGAAGGATTCAAAGGAGTTCACAAAATTTTAAGAAACAGAAGAATAAACCAGAAGAGCGGCATGAGAAAAAAATTAAAAAACAAACGTGGGGTAATAAAATAGAACCGAGGCCAATGCAGAAGGTGTCCCACTCAGGTACAAAGTAGTTCAATAAGGGAAGAGATCTGCACATTCTAGAGACACAGTTCTGCTCACTTGAGTTAATGCAGGGGTGAGTTTTAACTCTTTAGGCAATCCAAAAGTTGCACAATTATTGATAGATAACATATGGTCATGTAGCAACACTTACATTCTATAGTAACTTGGTAGCTATAAATGGAAACCAGGAACACATTCCTTATTTAGTTAAGCTGGCTAGGAGTGACGTCAAATGAAAAGCCCAACAAGGACATATTCCTGAACATACCATCTTTACCCCACTCAGAGAAGACTCAAGATTACCCATGGGAAGGACAGAGACTCTCACTAGAAAAATGTTAATACAGTTTGTCGTCATGGAATCCAATTTTAGCTTCCTATAACTTGATGGTTTTAGAACAATTAAGGTAAGTATGACTAACATTACAGGCACAAATATCTACATCAACTATAGAATTTTAGTTTTATGCAAAAATTCTCCTTGGTTGCCTTTCAAATTGACTATGATGTATTTATTAGGGATGAGTTAACCTTCTGGATAGTAGGAGATAGGGATTAGCAGGATAGAGTTAGACAATGTCATAGACAACAAATCAGCAAGGTTTAGAGAATGATAGAAAGAGTTGAGAGTGAGATTTCATCTTTGGTCTGCCCATATTAGACACAATATCAGTGGGTTCTTGGTTGTTAATGACAGAATCCATTCTAGCTAGTTAAAAATGGATTTGTTAAAGTACTAGTGCTCTCAGTAAGAAATATATTTTGCATTGTTACTTTCACATATATCTATATCCTTGTATGTTTTAATACATAAATGAAATAGAATTTCCCTACTCTATGAGATTTATTTTTTCTTTTTTTTGCGGCACTGGGGATTATTGAACTCGGGCATTCTACCTCAGAGCTACACCCCCAGCCCTATTTTTTATTCTTTATTTTGAAACCGGGTCTCACTAAGTTGTGGAGTGCCTCACTAGGTAGCTGAGGCTGGCCGTGAACCCGGATCCTCCAGTCTCAGCCTCCCAAATGCTGGGATTACAAGCATGCACCACCATGCCTGGCACTCTATGAGATTTAAACATTCGTTTGTATCCTATTTCATTTTTTAAAAATGGCTTTTGTGACCCTCTAAATTGATTTTATAGCCCACCACTGGGTGCAAACAGTATTTTTAAACACCTTGATAAAAGTTATTGTAGCCCAGGAATGTCTTGGATGGCAAAAACTGTACTTGACCATTGTGCAGCCAGTCACAACAACAAAAGCACTCCATGGCTCAAGCTGATGACATCCGGGTCTCCAGCACTGGTGCTCATACTTCTGATACAGGTCCCCCATGCTAGAAACTCCACACTAGTCAGAAAATGGATTCTGCCGCCATCTACCTTCATCAGGTGTCTCCATTCCAAATTGAAGGCTCCCGTTGGCACATCGTTGTGAAGCCTCAGGAATGCATTGATGCTTGAACTACAGGTAGAATGCATCCCTTGCTTTCCATCTTGAGAAGGAAGGGCTGTATGGCCTGAATTCCTCCAAATAGAAAGAATCTGTTTTAGTACTGTTGGGAAATGAGCTAAACAAGTGACAAATACTCATTCCATCCCAGATAAATGGTGGTTTCATCTGGACTGAGTAGAAAAAAATATATCTCATCTTGGGATGTTGAATGCTTGGTATTCATTTTTTTTTTAAAATAAAAACTGTGGTAAAATGTATCTAACATAAATTTTTCCATACTAACTATTTTTAAGTATTTAGCTCCTTGGCATTAAGTACATTCATTCTGTTGTGCAGCCTTCACCATCCCCAGAACTTTTTTTTCATCTTCTCAAACTGAACACTAACTCCCTGTTCCTTACCCCTTAACCCCACCGACCACTATTGGCCATTTTTGTCTTTATGAATTTGACTTCTCTAGGTATTTCATATGAGTGGAATAATACATTCATTCTTCTGAGCACTTGGCGTTCTTACTGACTATAAAATTGAGTGTGCTGAAGAGTAGAATTGCCCCGAGCGCCAGGAGCCAAAGTGACAAGCCCCGCTGGACAAGGGGTCATAAGCAACGCTCCTGCTGGCTTTGAAAAGAGAGAATCCTTTCCAGAAATACTTATCCCGATCACACCCACCAGCATTTAACAGGGAATATTTCACATTTCTGACAGGGCCACCTTCTATTAAAGGAGACCTTCAGATTGTGTTTATATTTCAAGCTGACAAAGGCCCTGATTACCTCTATCACTGTGATGTGAAAATTTGTATTAGGCCCAGATTCCAGATGATTAGGAAAAAACCTCAAATAGCTAATCATAGTTGGCAACGGGGAGCTTAGGAAAGATTGCAGACACGTTTCCTTTCTCTTAGACGTGGGCATTACAGCGTTCAGATTGCTCTTAGCAAGTGTGCTCCTGGCGAAAGCTGTCAGTTATGGTAATAAACTCGATGACTGGAAGCTGAGAGGACATAGATGTGACCTTTGTGGTTCTAATTAGCATCACTGCTTGCACAATACCCCAAGACAGAACAAGTGACTTAACTAGGGCATAATTGTGCATGATTAAAGTATTGATGATGCATTGTTTGTGTTTATGCTCATTTGATTTGATGATGGTGTGGAGGGGGACGTCCTAGCTAAATAGAGATATTAACATTTTTTTTTTCTACTTAGAATTTGTTGAGCACTTGTTAACAGTACTGATCTTCTGTTCCTTATCAAGTCAATTGTTAAGAGGAAAAACATGCTTTTACTGCTTGAATGGTTAAACCTAAATGTGGCCATTCTTTTTATAGAGTTAAATGTTGGTTGTTTTAAGAAAGAAAAAGAAGCTGGGCACTATGGCACATGCCTGTAATCCCAGACTTGGGAGGCTGAGACAGGAGGATCACAAGTTCAACGTCAGCCTCAGCAATTTTGACCCTATTTCAAAATAAAAAAAATAAAAAGGGATTGGGGTATAGCTGGGAGGTAGAATGTCCCTGGGTTCAATTCCCAATACCAAAAGAAAAAAAAAGGTGGAGGGGAAATAGCAAAGAAAAGAAAGATGGCAAATCATAAAATATGTGTTACAATAGGCCAAAAACAATCTCAGAACCAACTCAGGCCAAGGATTTTGAGATGTGGGGTCATTATTGAATATTTTTAGTTAAATATGGCCAAAGAGAAATACACGTTGACTTTTCTCACTTCAAATTCATGACTATTAAGTCTCTGGTCGTACTCTAAGACCCTACTAGATTTCACTAGTTAGTCCATTGTCTTGTTCACCTCTATGATGTCTTCATATCTTCTCCTTTCCACTCAAATGTTCAATATCACGGCTCCTTTCTTTCGTCTCCACTGATAACCTTCCATTTTAAACTTGCTGAGAAAAGAAAACAGTCTGAAGTCTGAGAACTTCTACACATTTCTGTTCCCATGTCTACCAACTCAACTGCATTCATATCCACATCTTCTTCCTTTCTGGCCTATGATCATAAAAGAACTGTCCTTCCTTTTCTAATGTACTGGATCCCATCTTTCTAGCATTGTTGATTTCTCCTTAACTACTGAAAAATTTTTATAAACATCTAGATGTACTATTATAACCCTCATCTGCAAAGCCAACCAGAGCCTCTCTGGATATTGCGTCCACTCTGGATACCATCTTATATGTCTGCTTTCTCTTAAACTAAATGCACTAAATATCAGTTATATTTCCCTCTCCATTTTCTATCTTCCCATCATCTCTTGAAATCTCTCTAGTTAGGCTTTTGTCTTTACAACTTTGTCAAAACACTCTTATCAAGGGCATTGTTGACTTATGTACTGTCAAATCTGAGAGTCAGTTTTCATTTTATTTAGTCTCTCTGTAGCATGTGATGCAGTCAATGGCTTCTCCTCACTCTGTTTGCTAGGTTCTCCTCATCCATCTTACTTCCTTTCTGTCCATTTATACTTACTTTCTAAGTCAGCAGTTCTCAAAATATTTGGTCTTAGACTTCTGTATATGCTGAAGAATTAGTAATGAACTCGAAGAACATTTCCTTGTATGGATTTTTCCAATTGATGACTACTGCATTAGAAGTTCAAACTGAGAAATTTAAAACCACTTATTAGCTTGTTTAACAATGACAAACCTCTTACATATTAAACACAAATAAACATTTTTATGAAGGATAATTATATTTTCCAAGACAAAAAATTTAGTTAAAAAGGATGGCATAGTTTTAAGTTTTTGAAGATCCCCTTCAGCTGCTGGGCTAATAGAGCAGCACCCACCTGCCTCTGCATCCAAGCTGTTGCCATGACTCATCTCATGTAGACCCCGAAAAACTCCACTGTACAATTTTGTGAGAGAATGTGAAAAAAGAGGTAATGCTGTCTTAATGTTATTATCAAAAGACTGTTGACTACATGGGCCTCCTGAAAGGATTTTGGGGATCCACAGAGGTCCCAGACCACTGTGCATGGTTTCCTAGGTGACCTCATCTGTGTCCTTGACTATTGCTGTCTATATACTGGGGATCCCAAGGTTTACGTCTCAGCCCAGATGACTTCTCTGATTGCCAGACTTCATAATTTTTGTTTCCTTCCTTCCCTCCTCCTCCACCTTCTCCTCATCCTCTTCTCTTTCTTTTTTGTGGTACTGGGGATTAAACTCAGGGGCATTCTACCTCTGAGCTACATCCCCCAGACCTATTTTATTTTTTAAATTTTGAAACAGGATCTCACTAGGTTGCTGACACTGGCCTTGAACCTACAATTCTCTTGTCTTAGTCTCCCAAGTACTGGGATTACAGGTGTGTACAATTTTCTATTTAGCATTTCTTTTGGGTCAAGCAAAAGTTCAAGCTTAACCTGTCCCTAATACAGTCTTTCCTCACAAACTTGATCATTCTATAGTGTCAATAAATGGCTTGCAGTTACTTGAGTCAAACAACTAGAAGAAAAAAAAGACTGCGTTATTCTTAAATTCTCTCTTTTATATTCCATATCAAATCCATTAGCAAATCCTGTCAGCTCTATCTTGGAATTTTTTCCCAAATCTGTCTTCTTTTCCTGATGCTTATTAATACCCATCCAAATCCAAACCACTGAATCTCTTGCCAAGATTATGGCCACCGACTCCTAACCACCTCCTGCTTCACTGTTTCATACTGCACCCCTGCCCTGCCTCCTCTCCACAGAAAGCCCAAGGGATCTTTCTGGAATTTGGATCAGTTCCTTCCAACAGCTTTCCATCTGAACCAGAGTTAAATCTGAAGCCTTTACTATGGGAAGGAGACTTCATTTCCTGCCATTCTTCTCTGCTCTTGATCTCCCACCATTAAAGGGCCTCTTTAATTTTCCTCAGCCACACCAAGTGTCCTCCTGCCTCAAGGTCTTTGCATTCAATTCTCTTTGCCATGCGTGCTTTCCCTGCACTCGTTTGTGGCTCAACTCCTTCCTTCTGCTCAGATGTCACCTTCCAGGAGTGCTGGGGCCAGCTCCCCTGTTCACCCCATGACCACCCTGTCTCTTTCCGTTGCTTTAGTATTCCTGTTATCACTTATCACCACTTGGCAAATTATCTACTCATTTGTTTATTGGCTCTCTCTCTTCCCAAGAGAATGTGAGCTTTAGGGCAGAGACTTTCTGTTTTGTTTAGTTCTGTGTCTCCAGTGCCTGATTTATTGTCAGTTCTTGTGCATCAAGGGCAAATGGCCAAGCAGCAAGCACACCAGGCCTGCTGGAGCAGTGTTTATAGGGAAAGCTCATGGAGACAGGAGCAGTAACAGGTCCCCCGGCGCTCATTGCATTACAGGGCATTGCACAAAGATCTAGTGAGTACAGATGTTAGACTCCAGGAGAGGGTCCCTGACCCTTAGGCTATGGGCCTTTTAAGCTGCATGATTAGATGAGCACCATCCCCTTCCCTGAATACGAAAGCATTAAAGAGTGGCAGAACCTTGGCTCCAGGCCTGTCCTGACAGCTCGTTTGTGTTTGGGGTAACAATCAGCCCTTTTCTTGCTCAGATGAGGGGCTGAAGTTTTCTGCTGGGACTAGGCAGTGGCACAATTCATTATATAAAACTTCAAGATTGGCAGTGGAGGACTCCTACCTGTGACACCATGACAGGTGTGCATGGGCCAAGTCTGTGTCTGACCAGCAACCAATGTCTTAAGTATGGAGCATGGCCATTAAACTTTGTAGAAGGCCAACTCCCTTTCTGATTATCTGGCTTTTAGACCTGTCACCTGTACCCTAAGCACCTAATAAATATTTATTATATGAATTAATATATGTGGCTGAGTGTGGTGGTGCATGCTTGTAATCCCAGTAACTTGGGAGGCTGAGACAGGAGGATCTGGGTTCGTGGCCAGCCTCAGCTACTTAGTGAGGCTTTTTGTAATGTAGTGAGACCATATTTCAGAATAAAGAATAAAAAATAGGACAGGGTGTGTAGCTCGGAGATAGAATGTCCCTGGGTTCAATCCCTAGTATATATATATATATGTGTGTGTGTGTGTGTGTGTGTGTGTGTGTGTGTGATAATTAATTTTAAGTGTCCACTTGACTGGACTCAAGGGTGTTCAGAGAGCTATTAAAATGCCATTTCTAGGTGTGTCTGTAACGGTGTTTTTATGAGAGTTGAACAGCTGAACACTTGAACGGCAGACTGAGTAAAGAAGATATGCCCTCATCAACCTGGATAGGCATCCTCCAACCCACTGAAGGCCCAAATGGAACAAAAAGTAAAGGAAGCATGAATTTTCTTTCTCACCTGTGCTGGGCCATTCATTTTCTCTTGCCCTTAGATGTGGAACTCCTGGTTCTCAGGCCTTGGATTCTAGGTCTGCCCCTAATACCTCACTGCAAAGTGGGTATTATACCATCAATTTTCAGGTCTTCAAACTCCTTAACAGGCTTTCTGGTTTTCCTGCTGTAGATCCCCGACTTTGGGACATGTCAGTCCAAATGAGCCAACTCCTGTAATAGACCTCTCCCTCACTCTATCTTGGTTCGGTTTCTCTGGAGGACTCTCACTATTAAACATCATGACAAGAGTTACTGCTCTCTCAGCAACTCCTCTGACAACTGTAATTTTTCTTGTGTCCTAGCCACATGACATAACCGACCACTCAGAACCATCAACTGTCTCTTAATTGTCAAGGTCAGTGATTTGCCTTATACGTCATCTTTCCCAGATTCTCTGTAGCATTCCACAGCCCCTTTTCTTTATCTGACACCTCTTGTTCTAACACATTTCTGTTTTGATTATCTTCTAATCCCTTTCCATCTTTGTTTCTTTGGTTCTCTTCATCCTCTTGTCATCTAAATGAGGGAGTTCTCCAAGGTTCTGATCTTGGGCCTCTATCCTTTCTCTGGTTGATGTCCATAAGCACCATCATTAGCATCTAGATGTGAGGTAGGATAGAAAACAATAAATGAAATAGGTAAAAAAGAGACAGAAATGAAGGAGAAGTAAAATATAACTTTAATATAAGTGCTCAAGTTCTTCATATCTCTTTCCCAAACCGGTTATCTTTCTCAGACCTGTCTCTTCCAAATTCCTGGGGAATCTGTACATCTTAAAGTTAACCAAGCCAAACGATAACAACAACAAAAATAAAACTACCATGTATACTGTTACCAAGACAATTATGATATCTTTTTAGAGTATTTTTATTGGTGCTTTGTAATTATACTTCAGAGTGAGATTCCAAATGATACAAACATACATGCACACAGCACTTGGTGTGTTTCCTTTAACACCCCACCCACTCTCTCCTCTCTTCCCACATGTCAATGAGATTGTTAGTGATACCTTCATATATGAATATAGAATTATTTAAACTGTTTACTTCCTCAATCCTCCCTTTTCCTCTCCCCATCTCTCTTTCTCAATTTCCTTCCACTGTTCTATGGGTCTCTTCATTTATTGGAAGTTACTTTGGTTTCCCGTTTTCTCTTTAGCTTACACATATGAGAGAAAACAGACAACCCTTAACTTTCTGAGGCTGACGGACCTCACTTTGCTTAATATTCTCTAGTTCTATTTTCCTGCAAATAATATAAATTTTTTCTTTATGACTGAGTAAAATTCCATTTTGTGTATATATTACACTTTCTTTATCCATTCATCTATTGATCAACAATATCTTGAAAAACCTATAGGTAGGGGACTTTCCAGTTTATCTCTTGATTAGATGATGGAGACCACAGTCAACCTAAGGATCTGGTAAATGACCAGACCACCACAAACCAGCTTGTGATCACCAGACTTATGTCATTCTCACATCCCTTCCTACACTTACCCTTCACCAAGTTTCCTTTAAAAGAAGAGCCATGAACCCCCTAAATGCCTCTCTCACTCTGGAGATGGCCCACATTCTCCCTTGAATGTGTTTTTCTTACTTTCCTAAATAAATCTCTGTCTATGTCTCTGGTGGCATGCACATGCTGAAATTCTTCTCCATCACATAATCCAAGGGACCCTGTCCTTCTGAATTGTGTTCTCCTCTCTAGGAATTCCCTCAGACCCTTCATGGAATCAACCCATCTCCCATGATAAGTTCTTGCAAATCTCTTTCTTTAGCTTTCATTTTTATCCTGTGTCCGGAAATGCCCAGCAATCTATTTAAACATTTCTCACTTATCCCTTATGTCCCAAAATAATTATTAATTCTCCCATTCTCAAACATTTCAAACTGAATTTCCTTTTTCAATGTGGAATCAAGCCCAAGTAATCATTTTTTTTACTTACTTTCTCTTGTTTCTTCTGATTCCAATTCCTTTTGATTTTTCCATTCTAATTAATCATAGTTAAGTTTAGTTGGAGTCAGCTCATCATTATACATAAAATTCAATGTGAATTCCTTACCCTTCATGGTATATTATAGCCACAAGCCCAATCTATCTTTCCAAGCTATTTCTCATTACTTTCCTGCATATACCTTATGCACTCCTTAACCATTCTCAGTGTTTTTCTCAGGTTGTTCCCTGAGCTTTGGATGAATGTTTACTCCTCTTTCTCAGCCGAGAACTTACCTATCTTTTGTATTATACCTCAGATGCTGTCTTTTGCACCGTCTTTTTGCATTTTGAAACCCCAATGCACTCTATTTATATTTGTTACACGTAACCTTTGTTTTCTGTGATCTCTTTAGGTCGAATGCATGTTTAACTTATTTATATGCATTAATATCATAGCTGTATTCCTATTATATGCCAGTAATGGACTTGGAAGCCCCTGTCTTCCCAGAACTTAACATACTAGATGTAATATTAATTTATGGAGTTATCCCGATAGTAAGATTTCTCAACCTTTGGACTATTGACATTTTGAACTGGGTAATGCCTTGTTGGAGTAGGGGGCCGTGTAGGATGTTGGAGGATACTTAGTAGTAGCACTGGCTTCTACCAACTAGATGCCGGTAGCACATTCTTCCCAATTGTGACAACCTCAAATATCTCCAGACATTGTCAAATGTCCCCTGGGGGAACAGTCACCTTGGTTGAGACCCGTGGATCTACAGTATCCATCACAATGCTTTTATATAGACTGTCAATAATTACTGGTTAAATTAAGTTGAAATAATACTCTAGGTACTATAATAGTGACAGAATATAAAGTAAGAGATTTGTTTGAGATTTGCTTTTTGATATCTCTTCTGCTTACTAAGGTTTTGAACTGGTACAGTAGTATGAAGAATAAATGAATTTATATACACAAAATATTAGCATGTTACAAGGCACAAAGCCAAAGTAATTGCTCAGTAAATGTTCACTGTAAGTGACTCAGGGGGTAAAGTCCTCTTTTTTGGTTGGCTTACAATGAGAATATTAGCAAGCTGGAAAACACATGTGCCTAGCACAAGATCATTGTTATACATTAATAGAGCACAGATTAAACATCCAAAGATGAGTGGGTTTTGGAAAGCAATGAGTGTAGGTAGTTGCGCCTTATTCAGGAAAGCTACTCTGGAGGAACTGACCAACTTTTTGAGCAAGTTAGATTCTGAAGACATTACAGGATGTGCAGGAAGAGAGAAGAGAGGTGCCATCCACAGTGCTGAGGGATTTCTCTGAAAAGGTCCAGGATAGTAGTGAGGTTTAGTGAGAGGCCATTGGTTTTCTGTTGACTTTATTGTTAATTATCTCAGTAATCGCATGCCAAAAATATGGATTTATAAATAAAGTACTTTGCTCAGTGTGCCTGTCCTTCCTTAGATCAGCAAAACTGAGTTCATGGAAAGTCAAGTGTGAGCTTGTCATTGGGAGACAGTACCTCATGAGACCTTGTGAGCTTTGGGAAACTAGCTTTCTTTTCAGTTGCTATTTCATTTGCCATTTGTGGCTGAGCTTGCTATGTTTTTTTTTTTTTTTTTTTGAGGTACTAGGGATTGAACTCAGGGGCGTTCTACCTCTGAGCTATACCCCCAGCCCTATTTTTTATTCTTTATTTTGAAACCAAGTCTCACTCAGTTGCGGAGTGCCTCACTAGGTAGCTGAGGCTGGCTGTGAACCCGGATCCTCCGGTCTCAGCCTCCCGAATGCTGGGATTAAAAGCGTGCGCCACCACGCCTGGCTGAGCTTGCTATGTTTTAATGGGAAACTATTGCCTTTTTTCATGTGTACTATTGTTTTTGATTGAGGACATTTTGATGTGGATGGAGCTAGCTAAAAATTTTCAGGAGACCAAGAAAAACAACTATAAAATCTGGAAGATGTTGTATTTTGGGGATTTTCAGTGGAATCAGCACCTCAACATAAATGCAGAAAAAAAAAAAAAAAACAATGAACTGGAGACTTCAGTAATGATATGAATGGGGAAAAATCTTTGGAGCTGGATGAAACTTTTCTGCATTTTTTCCCTAAAAAAATGTGTATACTAAGGTAAGTACCCAAATCTAAGTTCTTGAGTTGTGGCATTACTCAGTTCACATATGCCTCTCATATCATTCTTTTCATATATTCTAGTTTGCTTCCACTTGGGGAAGAAGTTACAGTTTTCTCTACCTTTTCTTCCCCATTCTATAACTCATCTTGCTTATAGTGAGAGATTCCATTGTTTCTTTTGGTGCAGGTGAACTTTTAAGTGGATCTGGAGGAGGACCAAGCTCCCTCCACCTTTGTTCATTCTTACTTCTGTTTCCCAACAGCTTCCTCTGGGCTTGGTAGGCTGGAGTTCCATCAGCCAATATTTCTTGAAAAGACATGGAACTCTTTGAAATTCCCACTTCTTTCTCTCTATCTCTGCCTGCCAAACACCATCGCTGGAAGCAGGGGTTCTAATGCAGATGGCTACCTCTTGTTCTTGGCTCTTCTGTTTTCCAATGTTATTCACATAGGTTGGTATTTTATACTCTGCTTCATTGAGTTGCTGAGAAGATCATATCAGTTATATATGTAAAGCACTTAGCATGTGCCTAGTACAGACCCAATACTGAGGTTTTAGTCATTGCTATTGTTCATGGTATCGTTAACTGTTCTAATCTTATCTTCTTGGGTTTTCTTCACAGTGAACCCACTTTTGTTTGTATGTAAGACTCATCTCTGCTCTTTAAATCCAAAAAGCAATCTGAAAGTTAGCAAGATCAGCCAAAGGACTAATGTTTGTTTCTTCTTCCATGGTATTTCAAAGTCTTAAAAATAGCAGTCAAGGCCAGGTCATATGTTTCTCTCATATGCGGAAGCTAGAGAGAAATTGGGAAACAAAAAGGACTTCAGATAAATGAGGAGAGATACTAGTGGAATAGTGGAAAGAGATTGGAGTAGAGGGGCTGGGGAGGGGAAAAGAGATTCTTGACGAAGGAAACAGTTCAATAATGCTATGTACATATATGAAGTTATCAATTTCAATCTCAATAATACGTAGGGAGTGGGATGGGTTCCACAAGGAAGCACACCACGTGCTGTGTGCTTGTGTGTTTCCATCACTCTGAACCTCGTTACAATGTATAATTACATGCATCAATAAAAGCATAAAATATAAGTCAAGTACTAATGATATTTATAGCCATGTGGTGATGGAAAAGGACAAATAGGAAAGTGTGGGCAATGTGCAAGGGGCCGTTGAAGGATCTAATGTAGAAGGAAAATAAACATTCAGGCAAAAAGTAAAGCAGTAAGAAAAATCTCCTTCCTGTCATTGATGGCATCATTAGAGTTTCTAGATGTGTTAAATTCATGCCTCAGGTGTGAAGTAGGTTAGGCAGGATCTGACACCAGGATCTGAGTGCAATTTCTCAGAAAGTGGGACATTTATCAATGATAGAATAGCCAGGGAAGGGCCAAGGTGTGGAATAGAGCAGAGATAGGCTTAGGGGAAGATCCAGCAGCTGAGGGGGAACCCAGGAACAGCAGAAGAGCTGAGTGCATGAGCTAGCACACCCCAAAATCTAACCTTCTAACTCAGGAAGTAGAACAGATGAACAGACCATCACTGCCATTAAGTGAGTTTTCTAATTGAATCCTAGATAGGGCCTATAGTCCTATTTATATATTCATCATTGAATAGAAATAAAAAGGTAGACATTCTTTTTAGATCTCTGATATGCTTTGCTCAGCCTGGAAATAAAAAGATTTTGGTTAAGCTGGGCATAGTGGCACACACCTATAATCCTAATACTTGGGAGGCTGAAACTGGGGGATCACAGGTTTGAGGCCAGCCTCAGCAACTTAGCAAGATCTTCAACAACTCAGTGAAACCCTATTTCAAAACAAACAAATGAACAAACAAACAAACGGCCTGGAGTGTAGTTCAGAGGAGGAATGTCCTTGGGTTTAACTTCCAGTTCCAAAAAAAGAAAAAAGGTTTTGGTTCTCAATAGCATGATTTTTTTTTTTTTTTTTCAGTACTGGGGATGGAACCTGGGGGCATTCTACCTCTGAGCTACACCCCCAGCCCTATTTTTTTATTCTTTATTTTGAAGCAGGGTCTCACTAAGTTGTGGAGGGCCTCACTAGGTAGCTGAGGCTGGCCACGAACCCGGATCCTCCAGTCTCAGCCTCCCAAATGCTGAGATTACTAGCGTGCGCCACCATGCCCGGCTCAATAGTATGATTTTGACAAAGTCTGAGAGATGCAGTTGAGGAATAAGTGTTTGTTACAATTTGCTCAGCTATATATTTTCTATTTTTTTTTTTTTTTTTTTGCGGTACTGGGGATTGAACTCAGGGGCATTCTACCTCCGAGCTACACCCCCAGCCCTATTTTTTATTCTTTATTTTGAAACCGAGTCTCACTAAGTTGCGTATATTTTCTATTTTTAACTTTAACTTTATAATACAAGATAGATCTGTGATATGGTATTTATCCTGAGTTTTAGATATTCTCATGAATTGTGGAGAAGGTTGGGCAGAGGAAGAGGATATATGTCATAGGGAATATTTCACTAAACTAATACCTGGAGAAATTTGTGGAAAACTCAACAAATAGAAATGACATATTTTATATAGCACACCAAGGTTTACAAAGTACTTTTTACTTTCATAATCTTATTTGTTTCTCTTAATAACTCTATAAGAAATAGGTTGTCATTTAGAATAAATAATTTAAATTTTCTTTTAGTACAAAAGCATATATAGGTATTTATATATTTGATGTACACTGGTTTTTACACAGTGCTATTTTCATAAATGGAGTTTCCATTAGTTAGCTTATGGAAATCTTTTTACTTTAGTATCAAGTTTTAGAATGGGATTGGGACAAAAGATGGCTTAAAGTTTAATTAACTCTAGTACCAATTAATTACTTTTTAATTTTTATTAAGTCACAATTCTTTATCTTATGCAATTATCTCTTCTTTTGAATGCTTAGAATTGATCATACATATATAAGATTTTTGCAAATTGAAAAGCACTCTGATTTTTTTCTTTCATTGGGTTTAAATATAATAAAATCTATTTATTAGGAAGGGCCCAGATATTTGCTTTACAACTCCTAATCTTTCAAACACATATATTAGAATAAATGCCTTAGGAAAGATTGGCTCTAGAAGTGGAAAACTATGCTTCTAAATAAATGTAAAATACTCAATATGGATAAATTTCATTATTGGACTAATTTTGAGTTTGTCTTTGAGTTTTCCATTTTAGCTACATCTAGATAGATTTAGTTAAAAGACACAATAGGAATATCCTGGAACTTTATAGAAATTATTTATAGGACAGTATCCTTGTAGAAGGATATCTTATTTGGCCAAATTTCTAAGAGAACATGTACCTGTAGTGTTTGCAGTGTTGTGTATCATGTCTGTATTATACTGTTTGCCTGATAGATATTTAAATGACTGATAGTTTAGGAATATTCTTAGAATTTTTCTAGGGTTTTAAAGGTAGTTATATCTCTTATTTTTAGTTTTGATTCAGTAATACTTATTTACCCATAAATTTAGAATGTTTAGAAGAAGTCACTCAAATTTTAGATAAAATACAATAAACAATAGATCTGTTTGGGCATGGAGGAGAAAGTAGGTTGTTGGATGAGTTGGCATGTTTCTCTTTGGCTTTTCTGCCCTGAAACAGAGCCTTGAAATCTTGTATAATACAAATGATCATACAATTTGCTTTGGATGTTTGATTATGAGAATGTCGTTCCTACACTGAGAGCGTGACACTTTCAATCATGTCTTGGATTTGTAAATATAGAAACAATGTTCTTAGCATGGTGTGCTTGTCATTTAGAAGCAAAGCCAATTACACAGGTTTTGTTCTTGGTCTAGAGACAAGATGCTAATCAAGGCTAGACAGAGAAAAAAAAAAAAACTTACTTGGAGGAAAACTGTCTGATGAGAATGGCGAGGACCCCGAGGGCTTAGGAACAGGTTGCTTCCTGTGTTTTTATTGGGTCTGTGGCATCCCTGGGGAAAGGGCAGTGACAGGGAAGGACGAAGAATAGGAGAGAAAAAAATGAAAGAACTCAAAGGCCTCTGGATATATCCACAATTTAATTTTAAGAAAATTGTTGCCCGAATGTACTTTGTACATACTACAGAATTAAAAATATTTGTTTAAAATACCATAAGCCAGCGATTCCTGACAGGCAACAATGATAGTGAAGTCCGAAGACATTTTTGGTTGTCATAACCAAGGGGAGGTGCTCCTGGCGTCTGGTGCCTAGAGAACAGAGCTGCTGCTAACCACCAACAAACACAGGACAGTCCCCACCACAAAGAACTATCCAGCACAAAATGTCAGTAGTGCTGAGCTTAAGAAAGCGGTCCTTACACTAGCCTTAGGTCATATTTTTAGCAGTCACTGATGGGTGTGACTATTGCTCTGTTCAAAGCACTTGATACAGGAAATGATCATGTTGGCTAGCTTTTTTTTCTTGATCGTGTTTCCTTCCCTTTCTTCTTTCCTACACTGAGAGGCAGGATGGGGAAAAGGCATCCATGGACTTTGGAGCAGCTGGCTCTGTAATGTGATGATCATGGAACCTGTGTCATGAGTGGGTACTAGGATTAAATGTGATAATAATGTTAAGGGTACAAAGAAAACACAAATATCAGCCATCATTTTATCAGCAGAGGGACCTTGGAAAAGTTAACCTCTATTTTCAATGAAATAAAATGGAGACAGCAATAGCTTATAGAGTTACAGTGAGGATTAAATGTTTAGTACTTAGCCACTGTCTGGCACACATAGGTACTCAGTACATAATACTTGCTATTTATCACGACTATTAATTTCCAAAAATATATTTATGATCACAGTCAATGGTAGATGTCACTGAAGGTACCATGGGAATAAGAAAAGGTATCAAATGAGGCCAGAGAAACCTGTACAAGCAGCTCTGCCAAGTTGTAGATGTGTAGCTTTGAATAGCTTGGACCCTTGAATTCCCAGCTGAACAAATTTGTAGTTGTTGAGAGTATTAAGTGACATAAAGGATAGAAATACATGGCATATGTTGAATGTTTAATAAATATTAGTTTCACTTTCTGCTTAGCAGAATGGCCTTCATTTTTGGTTTATGAACTAGAATACTGTTGTAGCCTAGATCTCTTGAAAGCAGAACCTAAGGTGAAGGGTTCATGTGTGGATATTTTAAAATATGTTCCCAGGGAGCAGAAGTATAGAACAAGAAAACTAGAAAGCCAATATAGAAAGTGTTAGTAAGTAGTCACTGCCTCGGTGGTGATTTGGGACTTTCCAAGAGTCTTAGGAAATGAGTCTCGGGAGGAAAGGACCAAGCATTTCTCTTTCAACTTCTGCCCTTCACTGGCCCAGAGTGAGTCTTACAGATTTGGGTGCATGTGAATGCCATCGGGTTCTCAACAGCGGGTATGTCCTTCTGTGGCACAAATCCCGCTTAGGAGGAAGAGTTATATGTTGGATTCTGGGAGGCAAGATGCTGTTGGATTATATCTAAGTAAAGCTGATCACAGTTGGGTAAAACTGTTCCCCCAGTAAAGGCTGAACCGAGAAAGATAGCCAGGTGGATCTACAGTGCTGCTCGAAAGATGTCCAATTTACCTTTATCGGTGTTCCTGGTGTTGGTACTCAAATTCATATGGAAAAGATTCTGTGAAAAATACTCTGAAGCAATGCACTATATGAAATATTATTATTTGAATTAATAAAGAGACAATAGCAAAAGTGCTTTGGGCAATAGCGTTAATAAGACAGTGATATTAGTCTCATTATTCATCTTATGATAATGGTTAAAAAATATTTGTGTGGGTGCTCAAGCTCTATGCAATTTGTTCTTGATTTGACCTTCATAATGTATTTTAAATTATAGGCTAATGTATTAAATTGTATTTTCAATTGAGATGACAGAGCAAGGGCTCTATTAGTTTTAGAACAATTTTTAAGTGATAGCAATATGTGTGGGGTGGGAAATGTAGCTTGGTGGTAGAGCATATATATAGTACATGCATAAAGTTCTGGGTTTGATGATTCCTAGTATGACCAAAAAAAAAAAAGGAAAAGAAAAAATTGAAGTGGGATTGATTTGTGCTGGACATATTCCCTATAATTTTAAGGTACAGTTTCCAGTCTACTCCAGTCTTGCTTGTGTCCTGGACTAAACATAAAAGTAATCCATGTCTTCCACATTACTAAGTGCGACGAACGCTTCTGAGTCTTCATCTTACCTGGCATCTTGCAACCACAGATTGTTGCTTCTCCTTCCTCCTTGACACTATCTTTTCCTTTGTCTTTTGACATCACACGCTACTGACTTCCCCCTTCTTCTTGGGCCATGTCCTTTAATTATCTTTTGCAGTTTAATACTTCTACAACTAGTTGGTTGAAATTCCTCAAGGCTCAAAGCTGATGTATTTATTTTTATCCTGCTCATTTTTCCAATTGATCTTGTGCATGTGCAAATGTAAGTCCAGACACCATCCACATACCGGTGGTTCACAGACTCTGAGCTTGCTCCTCGCTTGGTGCTCCAGTTGGGAGTCTCAATGGCATGTCAACTCAACATATCCCAAAACATAGTCCTGATGTCTTCCCTCCAAACCTGGTCCCTGACATTGGTTTCTGCCCTCAGAAAACAACATCATCATTTGTCACCTTGACTGAGGACCTGAGTGCCAGGCTTCACGACTCCTTCACTTTCAAGCTTCATGTTCCCTACTTCTCTCTTAAATCTACCTGTTTCTCTTTACCCTGTCCCAGGTACCACTAATTCTCTCATAGACTGACTCCACGTGTGCCCTAGCTTTCTTCTAATGCTCATGATCCCTTTGCATCTTTTCTGGGACCCTTTAGTCCATTCCCCACATGGCTGCCAGAACAGTCCTTCCAAATCACTCATGTGATCACGTCATGCTCAGCTTCGTGGTACCTATGGGTGTTTAATAAGTATTAATTGAAGACATTCCTGGGCATGTTTTCATCTGTACCTGACATTTAATGAGCAGCTGCTAAACATAATTTTTTGTGACATTATATCTTCACAAATAGCACTAATTAAGCAAACCAATAATATTCATTATTGAGTATTATTAATAATGAATTTTATTGAGATATGACTTACATATGGTAAGATACAAATCTCAAGTAAGGTTTGTTGAGATTGAACACATATACATACTTGTGGCCACAACCCAACACAACAGAAAGTTCTCTGGTTTCTTTGTAGTCATCCTCTTATTTCTACCACCACATAGATTTATGCACTATGTAATCTTTTGTGTTTGATATCCTTCTTTCTATGTTTGAGAAATTCATCTGTGCTATGGAGTATATCATCGGTTTATTCAAACATTTTTCTGAGTAGTAGTAGTCCATTGTATAAATATGAAATATGGTCATTCACTCACTTGTCAATGGATATTTTAGTTTCCAAATTTGGCTTTTATGACTAAATCTGCCATGAGCATTAATGTTCAAATAATTCTGTGGATACCTATTTTCATTATTCTTGGGTATAGACCTAGTAATGGAATTGCTGGGACATATGACAAGTATATGTTTAGTGTCAAACAAATTGCCAGGCTGTTTTTAAAGTGGTTGTACCATCTGACATTCCCACCAAAATGTATGAGGTTTCTAATTACTCCATATCCTGTCAACACTTGGTATTTTCAGTCTTCTTCATTTTAATGGTAGGTATGAATGCCTTTCTGATAAACTGACCTTTTTTCATTATTAAATTCCTCTACTTGCCCCTGGAAAAACTTGTTTTGAAGTACACTTTGGTCTAATTGAGTCACATCAATTTATTATTTGCGTTGCCACTTTCTGTGTTTTAAAACCCTCTACTTTTTTGTGTATTTACATTTAAACCATGTTTACTGTATGTAGGATACAGTTAGGTCTTGCCTCTTCCTTATATTGGAGAGTTTAATGGATTTATATTGAATGTACTTATTGATACAGGTAAGTATATTTTCAATTTGTCCCAATTCTTTTTGTTTCCTCGGTTTCTCTTTTTCTCTCTTCTTGTTAGTTAATTCAAGTGTATTTTAGTGTTTACTTTTATTTTCGTATTGTCTTTTGGCTTTTTAGATAGTTTTTACGTTAATTTATTAATATATGATATATTTATTAATTATTTATTTAAAAATCCCCCAATTTATTAAGGTATAATTGACAAATGAAAATTGTATACTTGTGGTATATGACATGGTGTTTTGCTCTATGTATCATTGTGAAATGGTTAAATTAAGCAAATTAACATTCTTCCTCTCACATCACCTCACTTTTCTTTGTGATGAGAATATTTAGGATACAACTTCTTGGCAGTTTTCAAGTATACAATGCATTATTTTTAACTCTTCACCATGCTGTGCAACAGAGCTGCTGGACTTACTCTGTTATTCTAAGTGAAACTTGGTACCCTATGTCTCCCTGTTCTGTGATCTATTCCCAGCTCCAGACCCTGGAAACTGCCATTCTGCTTTTGGTTTCTATATAGTTGACTTTTTTAGATTCTTACCTATAAATGAAATTGCAGTGTTTTTCTTTCTGTGACTGACTTATTTCACTTGGTATAATATTCTCCAGGTTTATCCATGTTGCTGTGAATGATAGGATTTCCTTTTTTGGGGGGATGATGGTATTTCATTGTATATATTTATATATATCATATATTTGCAACATTTTCTCTTATTCACTTATTTGTCAATGGACATTGATTTCATATATTGTCTACTGTGAATAATGCTACAATGAACATGGAGTTTAGATCTCTTTCTTTTGGTACTGAACCCTGGGGAGTTCTACCTCTGATTTTTTTATTTTGAAATAGGATTTTGCTAAGTTACTGAGGGTCTCGCTAAGTTGCTGAGGCTGACCTCAAACCTGTGGTTCTCTTGTCTCAGTCTCCAAAGTACTGGGATTACAGGTTATGATGCCGTTAGGACCAGCTAGATATCTCTTTAACATACTGATTTAATTCCATTTGGATATATATTCAGAAATGGGTTTGCCAGATTATGTGGTGGTCCTATTTTTAATTTCTTTAGGAACATCTATATTGTTTTCATAATGGGTATACTATTGTAAGCTAGTTTATTGATTGATTGTTTAGTAGCTACTCTAGTGATTATAATATACATAATCATCAGAGTCTACTTAAAATTAGTAATCAATCAGTTTATATCAAAAGTGAGAGCCTTTAACATATAAATCTACATATACCTCCTCCATGTTTTGTGCTATTGTTGCTATATATTTTATTTTACATATGTTATAAACCCTTATGTTATTATGGTATCATTTTATTTTAGACAGTATCTCGTCCTTCAAGAAAATTTAAGGAAGAAAGATATAGGTGTTTATATCTACCTACATATTTACCATATGTGGTATATCTATGTCTTCTTATAGATCCAAGTTTCCATCTGGTATAGTTTTCCTTGAACTTGAAGATTTCTTTATGTATGCATTTATAGAGTTTATGTATGTGTTTTTATGAGTTTCTTTTAATTGAAATCTACTGTTGGGAGATTTTTTTTTTTTTGCTTTTGTTTATCTGATAATTTATTTTAATATAGATTTTGAAGGATTTTCATTGGACACAGAATTCTAAATTTACTATTGCTTTCTTTGAGCTTTTTAAAGGTATTCTTCTATTTCCTGGCCTCTATTGATTTTTCTGAGAAATTAGACTTTATTATCATGCTGACATTCCATATGACAGAAAGTTCATTGTTTTCTTTGTCTTTGAGCAGTTTGATTCTGAAATGACTAGCTGTAGTTTTATTTATATTTATCTTGTTTGAGGTTCACTGAACTTCTTGGATCTGTAGGTTAATTTTTTGATCAAATTGTACCCAAACTGAATGGCTTCAAACAATCACATTTAAGTCCGAGTTCTGCAGATTAGAAGTCTGGATGTGACTTATGTTCTGGCTCTGGTCTATTACAGGCTACAGAAAGTTCAAGGCTAGACTGTGAGGGAACTGCTTCCTAGCACTAGCAGAGTTCAGTTCCATGTAGACTCTTGAATGAAGTTTTTAATTCCTTGTGAACTTTTGGCCAGAGACTTGCTGGGTCCCCTGCTTTAGGGTTCTCTCTGTAGAGCAACTTACATTACATTAGCTCAACTTCACCACAGTGAGCAAGTAAGAGGACCATTGAGAGAGCTAGCAAAAGAGATTACAGATAAAACCCACAGGCTTTTTTTAACATTATCATGGAAGTGACAACTCATCTGTGGTAAGCAGAATAATTCTATCCTCTGCTTCACTCACCCAAGATGTCCACATTCTCATATCTAGAACCTGTGACTATGTTATATTATGTGGTAAGGGGAAATACTGTTTGCAGAAGGAATGAAGGTTTCTAATCAGCTGAACTTACAATAAAAAGATTGTGCTCTGTTATCTGGGTCAGCCAAATTTAATTACAAAGGTCCTTTAAATGTGGGAAGCAGATGAATCCTATCAAAATGAGTAGATAATAGAAAGACTTGATGGCAACACTGTTGGCTTTGATGATGAAGGAGGCCATAGTCCAAGGAATGCTGGTGGCCTTGAGAAGCTGGAAAAGGCAAGGAAACAGATCGTCCCCTAGAGCCTCAGAAGGAACCCAACTCTACAGCACCGTGGTGACTTTAACGTAGTAACAACTATTTTGGATTTCTGACCTCCAGAACTTTAACATAATCATTCTGGTGGGTTTTAGGCCGCTGTGGTAATATGTTATAGCAGCAATAGGAAACTAAGATTATGTTTGCCATATTCTGTTTAGTGGAAGCAAGTGTCTAGGTTTAGTCCACACTCAGAAGAAAGGGATTATATAAGGGAGTGAATATCAGGAAGTGGGGATCACTGGAAGCCATTTTACAGGATTGCTTACCACAGTTATCAAGTTAGGTGATTATGCTATTTTATTATCTATAAAATTTAACAGTGCTTTTATTACTAAATTGGTTATGTACCTTTCTTTTCCATTAATTAAAGTCCTCTGAAGCCTTTTAGACAAAGATGTTTAATAAACTAATATCTTCTAAGAATTCTGAAATTTTAAATCACATCTTCTAAGAATTCTGAAATTTTGAATTACATTCAAATTATAGTACGATTGCTTACCATTATTTATACTCCTTTACTTATTTATTCATTCAACAAATTCAATTACTTGTTTTTGGCTGTTTGTGTTCCTCCCATATTCATTTGCTGAATTTCTAACTTCCATTGTTCCTGTGTTTGGAGATAGATTCTGTGAAGAAGTGATACTTTATAAAAGAGGCCTTTAGGCTGGTCCCCTTATAGGAAGAAGAAGAGATGCAAAGCACTCTCTCTATGGGTGCTCAGAAAAAAGGTCATGTGAGGTTAAAGTGGCAATCTGCAAGCCAGGAAGGGATTTCTCATTAGAAACAGAATTGGCTGGCACCTTGATTTTGGACTTCCAAGTCTCCATAACTCTGACAAATACCTTTCTGTCATATAAGCTACCTAGATTATGGTATTTTGTTATAGCAGCTCAAACAGACCAATACACTGCTTCTTTGTGTGTGGATTATGACTAGGCACTAAGGGACACAACAATAAAGGGATATACAGGGAGGGACACTTAATCCAGTCACAAATAGCTAAAGCTTGGTTTGGAATAGTGTAGAAATTAGCTTTCAGTAATGTGGAAAGATGGGCACAAAATTATTATTAAGTGATAATTACTGATACTAATATATTTTCAAAAGGGTATATATGGCCTTTTTGGTGCTGAGTTTAGTTCAAAGATTAGGAAAATTCTGTATATAAGGTTATATAGGCATTCTCTTAAAAGGGAAGCACATTGGTTATTAGTGTAAGCCCTTTGGGAATGCTTACAGGAATTCCAAATATTGGAAACATTAGTGGTAGATTATGTATTGGGCTTTTCAGATTTGTTGGGACCTGATGTTACCTAGATAATGATAAGGTAGTTTTACGTTTCTGATAGGGCATCTTGAAGCTAAAAGGAATTACATGGAAACATGTTTTCTTTGCATCTACCCTCTATGATCTCTTTGCTTCTGAGAATATTTGGTATACTTGGATGATTAAAATGGGAACTTAATACGACCTGTAAGTATGTAGATATATGGAGCAGGTGGCCCTCTCTCATGGTGTGTAAGAAATCTGCAATACAACGGGTGTCAGAAGTGGGATCAGAACTGGAAATTGGCAATATAAATGGGGTTGGCGTGATGATATCTACCATCATGGTTACATTTTTGAAAGGATATCAAGAAGCCAAATGTGGGACTGGTGAACTGAAAATAGCTGAATGGTTATCAAATGCCTGAGGCATGAGTCTGTGAAATTTTTAAGAGAAGTTTATGTGAGAGTCACACTAGTGGAACTTGTCTTCTGTTCCTCCACCTTTGACTGCTTAGGTTCAGGGGTACTAAAGAGGTAAGCTGGCTCAGGTTGTATTTCAGTTTCTCCTAGCTGTATAGCCAACGTAAAAGGAATGACTGAGAATACTCAAGACCTTCTGAAAATTCAGTAGAATGTGGAAAGCTTGGCAAACCTACTCCAGCCATTGTTAAACTGATGTTTGCAGGATTATAGGCATAAAGCACCACAGTTTCTTAAAGAGTGGAAGCAATGAAAACAGAACTCTGAAATGTATTGCTTCTTATTCCCAACCTTATCTCTAAAAGTTTCTAAGAAAGAGGGGAGGAATTATAAAACAAAAGAGATAAATGCATGTCAAGTTTAAGTTCTCCTTACTGACCTTTGAAAACCTGGTCACAGACAGGATCCAACTTAAACTTAGTATACATTAGTGACTCTGTTTTAAAGATGTTTGCTGCATTTCTTCCCAGGAAGACAACTCAGATCTTAAGCCTATATAATCTGGAAAAACAATCTCAAATAATATTGGATTAAATTTTTTAGTAGTTTTAGAATTTACATAAATGGGACAAAAAATTTTAAAGTTTTACCATTAAACACTTTTTTTTGAGGTTCCAAAGAAGAAATGAAAAGTAAATCTTTTTAAACAAAAGGCTATGACTAGTGTTTATTCCACATCAGGAGTATTTGATTGGCATGTGATATATGGGCTAGGTAAATTCTAGACTGACTGGACATGGTGTGTTGGGTATATGGGAACTGTCCTAGGTTTTTAGTGTCCAGTGACTTGTGCAGATGAGAGCTGCCCAAGTTGGGATTATGATGCCTGTCAGATCTGTATTAATGTCAGATGATTAGTGGACCAGGGTCTTTCAGATAAAGGTTGAGTCTACAACATGTGTTTTTATATTTTCTTGGACAACTATATCATCTTCACTGAGAAATGGTAGCATTGAAAGAGGGAAATACTAATATTTCATACGTTATGGAAATGTTAACCAAACAATATTAAGGTGAGAGCAAATCTATTGTGTTAGAGTAGAAGTTAATACAGTTTCTTAGCTAAATATTAGTATAATACACATCATTTAATGTTGAGGAAACATTCTGAAGAGTGCATTGCTAGGCAACTTTGTCATTGTGTAATCATCAGAGTGTGCTTACATGAACCTAGATGTTATAGTTCACTACACTCTATATGGAACAGCCTATTGTGCCTCGACTACAAGCCTGCACAATATGTTTCTGTACTGAATACTGTAGGCAACTATAGCACAATAAGAAGTGCTTGTCTATACATAGTTCTAAACATAGAAAGGTACACTTAAATTATGGTATGAAAGATAAAAATGGCACAGGGTACTTCTCATGAATAGAGCTTGTAGAATTGGAAGTTGCTTTGGGTGAGCCACTGAGGGAATGTGGCATGAATGTGCAAGCCTACGACCCAGCTAGATCCTGTAGTTGCAGCTGAACTCATCTCTGCCTGCAAGGACCTGGAGCAGGGCTCATCAAGACAGTGAGCTGACAAGCCATTCCAGTGGGAAACCTCCCTGTGTGGTCACAGGGACTTGTGTGGCAAGGAACAGACTTGCCTGGTATGTGACTTTGCAAATCACTCTTGTAGAGGTGGGGGTGGGAGCTATTGTGAATTAGCAGACAGTCCCTAAGGACATTTGGGTGAGAGGGCACTAGAGTTGCAGTTTGCCAAGCCCTTGCAGGGTCTCCAAGGATCACCAGAGGATAGCCAGACGTGGTGTCTGTGGGTGCATATAACTCATTCTATTGAGTTGCAGGCTCAGAAAGCAATAACTTATCCCCAGCCATGTTTGGGCCTACAAGCACCAACACCAGAGGCCAACAAAGGCTCACGTGATCTCAGCCACCCAGAGAAGCAGTGGTATCTCTGGGGATAAATAATTGAGCCACCCAAGCCCTAGGCTTAGAACTGTACAATCTCTTCCTGCCAGAGTTTGGACTCTGAAAGCTGGGAGGCCAGGGGCTTGGCAGGGTTCACTTGATCACAGCTACAGGCTGGGTAATCAACACTCTCTCCACCAGCAGAGTTTGTGCCTGGCAGGCATGCATGTCAGTGACTGACAATGCTCCATGTGATCGTAACAAGTAGATCATCAGTGGTGTCCCAGGGGCCATTAAAGCTCACGGAGCAAGGTTACATGTTCAGAACATGGAAATCGAGCTGGGCGTGGTGGCGCACGCTTGTAATCCCAGCATTCAGGAGGCTGAGACCGGAGGATCTGGGTTCTCAGCCAGCCTCAGCTATCTAGTGAGGCCCTCTGCAACTTAGTGAGACCCTGTTTCAAAATAAAGTAAAAAATAGGGCCGGGGGTATAGCTCGGAGGTAGAATGCCCCTGAGTTCAATCCCCAGTACCGCAAAAAAAAAAAAAAAGAACATAGAATTCTTTGGCCTTGTTAAGCTTGAGGTCACTGGCCACAAAGACTGGAAGTCAGCACTCTGTAGTTTCAGGGGCTCACAATCAGCAGAGCAGCAGTGGTGTCTGATAGAAAACTGCAATAGAAACCACCTCTGGTAGGCTAGACCACATAGAAAATAGAGTAGTGTTCTTGGAAGACAGTTTATTCAAAACTGAAAGCACAGTCAACAATATAGAGAAGACAATACAACCTGAATATATAAGAAATATGGGACAATATGAAATGTCCTAACATATGGATAAAAGGCATTGAAGTAAGTCTAGAAGTACAAACCAAGGGTATCAGAAATCTCTTAAGAGAAATAATTTCAGAAAATTTTTCAGACATAGAAAAAGTCTTAGACATCTATGTACAGGAGACATTCAGATCACCATTAAGAGAAGATCAAAGAAGGACTTCCCCACACTATGTAATAATAAAAAATGACTAACATAGAGTCCAAGGAAAGAGTCTTAAAAGTAGCAAGAACAAAAGAATGGGTGACATAAATGGGAAAAACAATAAAAATCACTCCAGACTTCTCAACCCAAATCATGAAAGCCAGAAGGGAGTGATATGATGTACTCCAGATCCTGGAAGAAAACAATTTCCAACCAAGACGGCTATATCCAGCAAAGATATAATTCAAAATTGATAGAGAAATAAAAGAGTTCTAAGATAAATAGAAACTAAAAAAATTCATAACTTCCAAGCCAGCACTACAGAAAATACTTAAAGAAATAAAACACAAAAAAAGAAAAAAAGAAACAATTCCAGAACCAGAGAAGGGGCAAACTGCACCAGAAAAGCAACTAAGAAAAAAAGAAATAACACTACCTCAAACAGAAAATAGAATTCAAAATGACAAGAAACAAAAAAGCATATCTTAGTAATAGCACTGAATATCAAAGGTTTTAACTCCCCAGTTAAAAGACATATACTGGCAATGTGGATTAAAAAAACATAATCCAACCAAATGCTGCTTGCAATAAACTTACCTTACAGCCAAAGATATATTGAAAAGATGGAAAAAGATATACCAGGCAAATGGAGACCCAAAACAAGCAAGGGTATCAATGCTCATATCCGACAAAAGATTTTCAGCTAAAATACATCAGAAGAGACAAAGCTGGTCACTTCTTATTAATAAAAGGAACAATACAACAAGAAGATATAATGATAGAAAACATTTATGCCTCAAATGTGAGTGCACCCACTTTTGTAAAACAAACTCTTCAGGACTAGACCCAAATACAATAATATTGGGAGACTTCAACACATCATTCACACACCACTAGATTGATCTTCCAGTCAAAAGATGAGCAGACTCTTCAGATCTAAAGAACACCATATACAAAATCCTAATAGACATATACAGAATATTTCAATGAGCAACAGTTGACTACACGTTCTTCTCAGCTGCTCATGGAACCTACTCCACAATAGATCACATTCTGGACCACAAAGCAAGTACCAGTAAATTAAAAAAAGTGTAACATAATTTCTTATATCTTCTCAGATCACAACAAAATGAAGTAGAAATCAACAAGAGGAAGACCAAAAGAAATTACATAAATACATGGAGACTGAATGATATAATCTTGAATGGAACTGGATAAGAGAAAAATAAAGGGAGAAATGAAAAATTACTGGAATTAAACAAAGAGACATGGCATACCAAAATTTATGGGACACTTTGAAGGTGGTGTTAAGAGGAAAATTTATAGCACTGACTGCCAAAATAAGAAAAACAGAAAGTCACTAAATAAACACCCTAATGACACACCTCAAGGACCTAGAAAAACAGGAACAGTCTAATTCCAAAACCAGTAGAAGACAGGAGATCATTAAAATCAGAGCAGAAATCAATGAAATAGAGAACAAACAAACAAACAAAGCATAAAGGACCAACAAAACAAAAAGCTGGTATTTTGAAAAGATTAACCAGATTGACAAACCCCTAGCCAACCTAACCAAAAGAGAGAGAGAATCAACCCAAATTATTAAAATCAGAGACGAAAAAGGAGATATCACCACAGATAGTGGGGAAATACAGAGGATCATTGGAAACTATTTTGAAAATTTATATTACAATAAACTGGAAAACATGAAAGAAATGGACAGATTTCTAGACACACACAATCTGCCTAAGTTGAACCAAGAAGATACAGAAAATTTAAACCTACCAATAGCAAGCAAAGATATAGAAAGAATGGAGGATAGTTCAAAGGAAGCCATTGAGTGTCTAAAAAGAAAGCCTACAAAATGGGAGAAGATCTTTGCCAGCTATCTTTCTGATAGAGGACTAACATTTAGAATATACAAAGAGCTTAAAAGACTTTACACTAAAAAAACCAAATAAGCCAATTAAGAAATGAGCAATTGAATTAAAAAGACACTTCACAAAAGGAGAGATACTAATGGCCAATAAATACATGAAAAAATGTTCAACATCATTAATAATCAGGGAGATGGAAATAAAAACTGTACTGAAATTCCATCTAACCCCATTCAGAATGGCAATCATCAAGAAGTCAAAAAATAATACACGCTGGCAAGGATGTGAAGAAATAGGAACTCTTCTACACTATTGGTGGGATTGCAAATTAGTTTAGCCTCTATGGAGATCAGTATTGAGATTCCTCAGAAAACTGGGAATGGATCCACTATATGATTCAGCTATATCACTCTTGGATATCTTTCCAAAGGGGCTGAAATCAGAGAACTACACTAATATATGCATACCCATGGTCATAGCAGCACAATTCACAATAGCCAAATTATGGAACTAACCCAGGTGTCCATCAGCAGATGAATGAATTACAAAATTATGGGATGTACACCAAAAAGAATTCTACTCAGCAATAAAAAAGAACAAAATTATGTCATTTGCAAGAAAATGAAAGGACCTGGAGAACATTATGTTAAGTGAGATTAGCCAGTCACAGAAAATGAAGGGTCATATTTTTTCTTTAATGTGCGCAAGCTAAAGAGTAACTAGGATACCAGAGAACTCTAGATAATGGAGGTGAAACCTCAGTGGAGCCAGGGAGGTGGTCTAAGGTCAGGGGAGGAGGAAGAGTGAAGTTTATTAATGGAATTACTATCATCGACTATGTGTACATATGTGAAACTACCAGTGTCAATATCAGTACTCTGTATTGAGAAGGGGGAAATTGAGAAGGGGAATACCAAGTGCTGTGTACATGTATGCCACTGTCAACAAGATTTCCTTTATGATGTGAGACTATGATGCACCAATAAAAGCATATTAAAACAAAGAAATAATTCACGCACAGAAAGACAACTAGTGCATGCCCTCACTTTCATTTGAAAGCTAAAAATTTTATCTCAAAGCAGTAGAGAATACAATAGTGGTTACTGGAGCCTAGAAGGGTGTGAGAGGGAAGAATGGAGGATAGTTAATGATTACAGGGGTGCAGTTGGTTAGGAGGAGTAACTTCTAATATTCTACAGCACACTAGAATAACTACGATGCACAAGTAACTAATTTTGCAATTTTATTGCAAAAATATCTAGTAGAGAGAATTTTGAATGTCCTAATACAAAGAAATGACATATCTGAGGTGATAGATATGATATTTACTCTGATCTGATCATTATGCATTAAAATACATGTATTGAAATGTCATACTATATCCCACAATATACATATAATTACTAGGTATAAATTTTAAAATTATAAAAAAATTAAAAAGATCCCAGTTTCACTAAAAATTCATATTTTATACAATATTAAATCCTCTTATTACTCTGGCTATTGTAGAGATGCTGCCAAGAAAGTGAAATTTTATGACAGACATTTACCTTTTACATGGGCCATATTAATATTTATTTAATTAAACTTATTACCCTTTGTTTATATTGTATTTATAGAAGAGGGAGAAAAACAGACTCTACAATTAGTTTTTTTTTTGTATCTAGGACAAGCTTGTTATAACTGTCACAGGACATATTTTGATGGGTACTATTTCAGCATTGACTATTTTGAAAACTTGGAGAAAAACTCTTTAAAGTCAATACTGTCCAATTTAAAAATACCAAGTTGGATCATATACCATAACATATTTAAACACTTCACATCTATGAATTTTAGATGTGGCTCAATTAACTTGGTATTCTTCCATTCTTTATAAATCATGTCTAACACAATCACAATACTTTTTTTCCCCATTTTTCAAGAAACCCACTGGAGGCACTGACTGCAGCGTAAGACACTGCTATGCTCATGCTACTGGTGATAATGTTGACTATCCAGGGGACATTACTAAGCATCAGAGGTTTAATTGTCCTCCATGCCATGGAGTGAGATCTCAGCACTCTATCTCTCCAGTCTCCTCTCCTCCTCTTTCTCAAAATTTCAGACACATGCAAAAATAATATACAGTAGAAAATTGTAGGCTAATGAGAGGTGCAGTTAAATGCTATGGAAGATCAGAAAATATATTTGGCTTGGGGCAAATTGGGAAGACTTCCTGCACAAGATGCCTCAACCTGGAGGATTTAGGCATAGAGACCAGAGAAAGGCCTTCCAGTATGTTCTGAGACATGTGATTTATTGCTTAAACATTTGCTGAGTGACTAAAATGATGTTTTGAAAAATTAAAACAAGCACATGATCAATGAAAGTGAGACAAATACAGGGAAGCACGCATGTGACTCGAATTTGAAGCTGGATCCTCCAGGAAGGAACAATTTCCCATGTGTGGAGCCTCTGATCAATGAGTTCTCTGAAGGAAGACAGTAATTTCCCCTTAAATCTTTCCTAGAGATTGGTGGCTGTGCCAAGAATGTCTTTTGGAAGCCAATGACTGATGGAAGAGAAGAGAAGATAGTCTGTCAGTCAGTGATATCCCAGTTAGATCTGTCACTGCCTGTCCTCCTAGCACTGCGAAACAACATGCCTCATATCACCAAGGCAGCAGTAAACTATTTGTTTAATCACTTTTAAATGCCTACCTTTCCTGCAAATCCATCAGCTTAGTGAGAGAAGGGCCTGAGTTGGTTTTCTTTACCATTCTATACCAATCATATTGCCTGGTGTCTAGCTGGTCTCCAGTTAGTATTTGCAGAGAGAAGAGTTTGCCTATAGCCACTTGTAACAGATTGTGGAATGAATGAAAGCAAAGTAAGTTGTTCTGTTTATCTAAAATGTAGAGTATGTGGGTGATTATGTTGGGAAGATAGTTTGGGATCAGATCGCTGAGAGATTTGAGTATATGGATAGAAAAGACTTATTCATCAGCGATAACAGATTATTAAAGTTTCTGAGTAGATAGGTGAGTCATAAGACACCTTTGCTTAATGAAATTAAATCTCTAGTAAAATTACCTGAGGTGTGAGAATACATGGAAAGGAAGATTGAGAGTAGGATCTGGGTCATGTCAGAATTGTGCTGGCCCATTGTTTATAAAGCAATCTCCACGTAGTTTTCCCTGCACCTTCCTGAACCAACGCTTAGATTCCATGTAGGAGAAGCAAAGGGACAAAGTAGAAACTGGAGTTGGGGAGGGAAAGGAGACTTATATTGTAAAGTGAATTAAATATGTGTCCACTCATACCACAAATTAAAGATTTATTTTAGAGATTTTTTGAAAAGCACATCAGTCACGTACAAACAAATCTTAATATTCCAACTTGGTTAACAAGATGAGGCCATAACACTCATGACTGGCTTCTTTTTCTTTTTTTATGGTACTGGGGATTTAACCCAGGGGCATTGTACCCCTGAACTACAACCCCAGCCCTATTTTTTTTTTTAAATTTTGAAACAGGGTCACTCTTAATTGAGTAGGGCCTCACTAAGTAGCTGAGGCTGTTCTTGAACCTGTAATCCTCCTGTCTTATCTTCCCAAGTACTGGGATTAAAGGTGTGTGCCACCATGCTAAGCTATGATTGGCTTTTGGGTTGAGCTGAACTCAGTGATGCTTCAATCAGGAAATAGCCCATTTTTTTCTCCAATCAATCATTCTTCTAAATATCTCTTCTGGCTCTCTCTTTTCCTGCCTTGGTCAACATCTTCACACTTCAAACAGATTCCCCTAGCTTCCCGGTCACTTTTAGAAATTGAACATAGTCTAGTCCAACTTAAAACTCCATCTAACATCTGGTCCAAAGATTCTGTGCTGGCCACAGCTCTGTGGAGCTCGGGGAAAAGGAATATGCTGGATCATTGCACACCACAGGTGCCTCTACTCCTCTTTAGTTGCACAGAAGGAAAGGGCCCAAAATAGTCTTCCTTTGTGATATTTGCAGCTCAAAATGGCAGATTTTGGGGGATGTTTGTGGTCTCTTTGAAGGGTACAAGAACGCTCCTTGATGTGGATAATGTACTGAATTGGGAGACTTATAACTCCTCATCAGTCAGTTCAGCTCCTGTCCCAGTGTTTGCCCAATAGTTACTTAATAGGGGAGTCCTTATATCCTGCTTGGTCTCCTATCGCTTGTCAGGGTCCCAGAAAGATGACACAAACCTAGCTATCTTCCTTGGTAGATGCTTTGATTCTTAGCAATTTCATTCATCCTTTTCACTAAATAAATAAATACATAAATAAATAGTAGCATGGCAGACCTGCCCCTTTCTCTGCTCTTTTTGTCTTGGGCTGCTTCTTGCAAATACCTGTCTTCATAATTCCCCTTTCATAGAGTCCCCCAGGAGGAAGCAAGTGCCAGTCTCTTTGTTCAAACATGCCCTTTATTTTCAGGAGTTATGTATTAATTTTATCCAAGGCTTTTTTGAGTTTGCTTCACTTGGGTCTCTTTTTAACCTGAGTGCCCTTGATCCCTTAGTCATGATGCAGCTGGGGAAGGAGAAGTTTTTGTTCCCTTTTTGATCATTTATACCTGTATCTGGTTCTCATAAAATACCAAATTTGCCATGATAATTTATATGTTATCTGGTTCTCTTGGAATATCTATTGACTTCAGGAAAAGAAAGGAGAAATACACTAATCCTCTCTCCCAGGGGATGAGAGAAGAAATGTCATCACATTTCCCACTAAACTTTGGACACAATGAGAAATGTTTCTTCCAAAGAACCCTATTTATCTATATAGGCTAATGGAGCATTGGACTCTGAACTGGGCTTGCTGTCCTTCTACAATTCCTGTGTGGATATGTCTGGCACCTCTTTTGAACACTTGGCATTGCTTATCTTCTCTTGCTATCAGCTTTTTACTTGAACAGAAATTTCAAGACAACAGAAAAAGACCCATTAAAATTTAGAATATGTATAGCCCCTATCGTGGCAGAGGTTGGAGTTGAAGATCTGTCATCAAAGGAGGTGACAACAAACAATCTCATATGCTAAAGACAGAGTGACTTAGTTTCTTCGTATATTTATTCATGTGTTTATTTATTTCTACTAGGTTCTGTTTCATTAGCCAAATGTGTTGTATGAGTGAATCTAAATAGTCTCCGCCCTAATGGAGATTGAAGTCTAGTAGGAGAGATAGAAATTCAACAAATAAACACACGAATTATTGCAAATTATAATAACCAGGTTTGTAATCCAATAGTTGGGAGGCTGAAACAGGAAGATCACAGGTTTGAAGCCAGCCTCAGCAGTTTAGTGAGACCCTCATCAACTTAGTAAGACCCTGTTTTAGACTCAAAAAGTCTAAAAAAGGGGGCCAGGGGTGTAACTCATGGATGAATGCCCCTTGATTTAGTTCCCAGTAAAACACACACACACACACACACACACACACACACACACCTTATAATGTGGCCAAAGAAGAGCATGCTGTGAGAAAGAACAACATGGCATAGACAGCCTGGCTAGGCTCGACTCCTTCCTCTGGATAAGGACCTAGACATTATATCTGATTATCCTCCACCAGGACTTCCAGAGGTAAGTTCTTTCTTAGGAGTAAAGTTACAATGACAATTAGGGCCATGTATCTGAGAAAAGTCTTTAGTCCATTCACTTATTAATAGTTAGTTAAAGAGTGCCAATAATTTGCCAGGAGTCATATAAGTGCTAACAACATCAAAATATACAGGATGCAGTTTCTTTTCTTAAGATGTTTATAGGCTAGTGGGAGATAAAACTAAATAAAAAGTTACAATGTGGGGAGCTAAGATGAGGAGAAGTCCAGAAACACTACAGGAGTGTCATCTTCCTCTTCCTTGGGCGATCAGTGGGGGCACCTAGAAGGTATATCACTTGAGTGATTTCCTGAAGGATGAAGAGATGCTGACCAGAGAAAGAAATGAGAGGGACGGAAGAGGAAGAACACCTGAAGGAGAAGAGGCTGCATATTCAAAGGCAGGGCGTTGAGTGCCCTCGATATTCTGGAGGGCCTCCTGTAGGCTGTGCACAAAGACACTTATGACCTTCTCCTTGAAGCAGTCCTCGCGTCATGATGTGAAAACACTGGGAAGCACTGGCCTGGAAGCTAGGAGGAGCAGTAGACCATTAGGGAATTAAACAAAGTTTCAACTCTATGAAGTATGGCAAGGGATGCTGGCCAATTTTTGGTCTTACCATCACACTTAAACGCATATATAACAATGCTGTCATCAGCATAACCTTCAAACTGGTAAGATCAAAAACTGCGGGAATGGGGATAAGATTTATTAATGAGCCAATGTTATAAGCTTTCACTATTTCAACACTGTTTATGAAAAACAATTTCATTTTTGCCTCCTATGCCCATCCACCACCTTGAGAGAATTTTTTTGTGTGTGTAGTACTGAGGATTGAACCCAGGGGCATTCTACCTTTGACCTACACTTCAAGTGTGGTGGCGCATGCTTGCAATTCCACTACTTGGGAGGCTGAGGCAGGAGGATTGCAGATTTGTGGCCAGCCTCAGCAACTTGTGAAACCTTCTGCAACATAGTGGGACCCTGTTTCAAAATAAAAGAATAAAATAGGGCTGGAGGTGTAGCTTGGAAGTAGAATGTCCCTGGGTTCCATCCCTAGTACCACAAAAAAACAAACCCAAACCAAAACAAAACAAAACCCTCTTCTTCAAATGTGACACTAAACAGAGACCAGGGCCTATGTGGAAAAGTGGGTTAGTACAATGTGGAAAATCACCTCTGGATTTGGAATCTGAATTTAAAAGTCTTGATTTCGACACGTAGTAGTGGCATGGTTTCAGATTAGCTCCTGTTACTTCCTTGAGCCTTTCTTTCTTTTTTTTTTTTTCGGTACTAGGGATTGAACTCAGGGGCATTCTACCTCCGAGTTACACCCCCAGCCCTATTTTTTATTCTTTATTTTGAAACAGGGTCTCACTAAGTTGCGGAGGGCCTCACTAGGTAGCTGAGGCTGGCCGCAAACCCGGATCCTCCGGTCTCAGCCTCCCGAATGCTGGGATTACAAGCGTGCGCCACCACGCCCGGCTCCCTTGAGCCTTTCTACACTTCAATGTCCTGAAAAGGTGTATAGTCCTGTCCTACATTCTTCGCTGGGCCAATGCGAATAATAAATAAGACATGAAAGTGCTAGACAAATTATAAAGCTATCCAGAGTTTTATGGCAGCAATGGTAATAGCAACACTAATATTAACAAGAATATTTTTAAAGTTTTGAAGCACTATAGGATTACGCCCTTAGTAGCTTTTGAGAAATAATGATTGATGATGACATATATCATGGAGAATATAAAGATCACCTCCCTGCAGTTTGAATGGCAGTGACTCCAATTTAGAGAAAACTAAGTGCTCATCAAGAGCCACTCTAAACTTGGTAAGAACACACAGAAACCATTACCACCTTCTTTTTCGTACTATTCTTACATGTCTGAATTCTCATTGTTCTATCTAGAAATGCCACAGTTCAGTCCCCGTATTTTTTGGTTCTGTCATGCTGCAAAATCCTGTGATAGAGAGATAGCTAATAAATTATTTGACAGGAAATATAGGAAAAAAGTCTTTGTAATTCACAGTTCTGACATAATGAAAAGCTTATAATTCACTAGTGTGACCTCACAGCTGTGAATTACAAGTTGCACTTGACTCGTTCACAATTTGTCTTTGAATTTATACTATGAAAAGTGAGAACCATATTGTCAAACTGTCACTCCATATTGATATATTACTGCTAACGATTAAAAAACATTTTGTCAAAGAGCAGGAAAATAAAAATACTCTCAAAGAAGATGGAGTCTAATACAAAGTTGAAGGGAAATATGAGGCAGAGGGGAAAAAAAAATGCTTAGAAAAGGGCTACATGCACCCTTCGTACCTGTCCAGGGTCTTGCTCGTAGTTCACTCACTCAGTAACAGCAAACTTCCATGTGCTCAATACGTATCAGATGCTCTTCTAAGCACTTGAGATGTGAACACTCCCAAAACACAAGAAACTCCTAGAGCGGACACCATTTTTATTTGTATTTCATAGGTGCAGAAACTGAGGTGGAGAGAGGTTGACTGACTTGCCGAGGTCACACAGTTAGTCTGTGGCAGAGGTAGGATTCAAACTCAGGTCTCATGGTTCCAGAGGTCATACTCCAAAGCCTCTTTGCCAGCTGGCCCTTTTGAGGATGTTGTTATCTAGGACAGAGATGGCTTCTATCCATCTCATCCACTTAAAAATTTCTTTGATTGGATCTTTGCAAATAGTGATTCAAAAGAGTGAAGAGAGCTGGGAGTGTAGCTGAGTGATAGAGCACTTGCCTAGCATGTGTGATGTCTTAGGTTTGACCCCAGCACTGCAAAAACAAAACAAAACAAAACAAAAAACCCCAAACTGAAGGGCAAGAAAAACAAAGAGAAATCACTTTACTTGTTTAGATCCAGGATAGACAAGGTTCTTTATACTGTACACATATCTAATATTCTTTTCAACCTTCCATGAATCTTCAAATAAAATATGCAAAGCAGATTACTATTATGACCATACTTTTCATTGAAACTTAATTTCAAACATATCAAAGTTTCAAGGATAGCTTTAAGAACTGCTGTATGTATTTTCCCAGATTTATTAATTGTTTGTATTTTCCCTCATTTGTCTTCCTTTTCTTTCCGTCTCTAGAACCATTTGAAACTAAGATGTAAAGTGTCTCTTTATTCCTAAATACCTCAGTATGTATTTTCAGAAGGTAAGAAATTCTCTGACATAATCACAGTAAACTGGTTAAAATTAGGGATTTCATATTGATAAAATACTCATCATATCTAATCCCTAGTTCATATTCAAATATTGCCCTTCCTTCTTCCCTTCCTTCCCTTTCTTCCTTCTTTCCTTCCTTCCTTCTTTTCACCTCTCCCTCTTTTCCTTCCTCCCTAAATTGAATCCAGGGTCTCAGACATACTAGGCAAGTACTTCACTACTGAGTTCTATTCCCAGACCTTTTCTTTATTGTATCTTGAGACAGGGTCTTGCTAAGTTACCAGGTTGGCTTTGAACTATCTTCTTGCCTCAGCCTTCTGAGTCACTGGTAGTACAGGCATGCACCACCACATTTAGCCCAATAGTGCTCTTTATTTATATTTTCTTTATTGGAGAGTTCTCTTTTTTATTTCCCCTTCTATACGCAATAGTTCATAACAGCTTTATTCATAATAGTCAAAGCCGGAACAATCAAAATATCCTACAATAAGCCGGGCGTGGTGATGCATGCTTGTAATCCCAGTACTTGGGAGGCTGAGACTGGAGGATCTGGGTTCGAGGCCAGCCTCAGCTACTTAGTGAGGCCCTCTGCAACTTAGTGAGACCTTGTTTCAAAATAAAGAATAAAAAACAGGACTGGGTAGGATCCTCAGAGGTAAGATGCCCCTGAGTTCAATCTCCAGTACAAAAAAAAAAAAATCCTACAATAAATGAATAAAGTATGTGGTATGTTAACATTATGAAATACTACTAAGAAGTAAAAAGGAATGAGTTATTGGTACAACAACTTGAATGGACCTCTAGGGCAATATGCTGAGTGAAAAAAGAAGGCCAACCAACACTGTTGTTGGCACCAAGTTGTAATTGGCCCATGATTTATGTAATATTTCCAAAATAACAAAAGTATAAATAGAGGGACAAATTAGTGGTTGCCAGGGGTTATGGGTAGTCTTGGGGTGAGGAAGGGGAGTGTGTCTATAAAGGGTAGCAGGATAGAGCTCTTGGTGGTTGTTTTGGAATGGCTCTGCATCTGGATCGTGACAACTCTTGTAGGTTGCACAAATTCTATCTTAAGCATTATGAGAAGCTAGGTATCAAAGTCATGGATAAAGTCAGAGCAAATACATGAACAGAACATTAATGCTATCATGCCTCCTCAGATGCAGTGAAATTAAGTCTCTCATTTTAGAGGTTCCCAGGAGTCTCAGGTGGGTTCACAAAATACTCATGCTGTCTCCAACAGGGGACCTGCCTGATTTTCTGCCAGCTCTGGTCAACTCTGGTATTCTTTCTTTCTATGCTTGTGCTGTTATCTCTACAATCTGTTGCCCACTCATCTGTAGGGCAGCCTTACGGTCTCTGAGGTGTTGTCTTTGAACTCTTATTTAGCCCAGATAGAGATTGCTCAATCTCTTGCTTCTCTGGAGTCTGTTCTGTGCTTCTGTACATTCCAACAGCAGCTTCACTTAGGAAGTACTCTTTGTCTCTACCTGTAACATATTCTGCTATGTGGCTTAAGCTCTGATTGGCTCATAGAAATCAATAAGAGTCCATGTAGTTAGTATTGACTCTTATAGCAATCCACTTTCATAATTCAGATGTGAATCTATAGATCAATAGGGACTATGAATGATAGACTCCATATGGCGTGTACCTCAGGAGGCGCACCCTCAACTTCCACCCCCCCACACCCCTCCCTAGTCTCTCCTCAAAATTGTTGCCAATTATTCATTTAATGAACATGTAGGGGATGCTTTATCTCCTTAAAATTCTACATTGATAGTAGTTCCAGAACAACATGATACACATCTGAGAGGAGTACGGTATGATCTAATTTCTAATTTCCCATCTTTATCTGTTACAGTGCTTTGCATTCTTTTTCCATGAATTTGGATTTCTTGTTCTTCCCCAGAGAAGCTTCACACTTTCCTGTTCTTGTTTTGCTTCTGCCTTTTCACTGATCTGGATTTCTCTCTCCCAAGCATCTGAAAATCTCAGACAGTCCAGGTTGCCCACCTATGAAGTCATCTTTTGTGGAGATGCTGTCTCAATGTGTTTAATTAGCCTCTCTCTTTGCATTTCCCATGATTGTCTCCAACCTTCCTTTGGCACGTACATTTGGTCTTATAATTACTATTTGTAAGCTCCTGGAAAGCAGGGACCGTCTTATTCCTCTTTGTACCTAGACTATTTTGCACTCTCCACCCTTGCATAGGTTTCCTTCTTTTTTCCAAAATACTTTTATTGGTACATTATGGTCTTACATCATAATGTATTTCAGTGACAGTGACATACATGCACACAGCACTTGGTGGGCTTTCCCCCAGGTCCCTCTCCACTCCCCCCTTCCCTATATATGATATTGAGACTGGGGTTGGTATTCTCATATAGGTACATGACATCAATGAAAGTGTTTCCTTCATTGATTCTCCCCCCTCCCCTAGACCACCTCCCTCACTCCACTGGGGTTTCTCCTCTATTATCTGAAGTCCCTCTGGCATCCTGATTACTCCCTAGCTTCCTCATATTAGAGAAAGCATATGACCCTTCATTTTCTGTGATCGGCTAATCTCACTTAGCATAATGTTCTCTAGATCCATCCATTTTTCCTGCAAATGGCATTGATTTTGTTCTTCTTTATTGCTGAGTAGAATTCCATTGTGTGTATATTTCATAATTTTATAATTCATTCATCTGTCGATGGACATGTTCCATAATTTGGCTATTGTGAATTGTGCTGCTATAAACATAGATTTTCACATATTACTACAATATTCTGATTTCAGTCCCTTTGGAAAGATACCAAGGAGTGGTATAGCTGGATCATACAGTGGATCCATTCCCAGTTTTATGATTGTTGCTCACCTGACTTTTCACTAACCCTGCTCATGTGGGCAGATAACCAATGATTTAAGAATTTAACCAATGTTTCCAAATTCTCATCAGGTATAATTGGACCATAATTAGAAACATCTTCTCAAGTTGGCATGAATTAATTAAAGTGCACTCTTTGGAGATAGTCAAGTAGCTATGATTATACTTAACTGTAGTGTTCATCATAGGAGTTAAAGGGCTAAGGTTTGGAGTGAGATAGCCCTGATTTTGAATCCTTGCTCTTTCAGCTATGTGATATGATTTTGGTCATATTACTTAAATTCTCTGCTTCCCTTCCCAAGGGCATTCTATCTTCAGCTATACCTCAGCCTTTTAAATATTTTTATTTTTATTTTGAAACAGGGTCTTGCTAAGTTGCTGAGGCTAGCCTCAAACCTGAGATTCCCCCTGTCTCAGCTTCCTAAGTACTGACATTACAGGCATGCATCAATATGCTTGCCCCATTTTCTTCATCTGAAAAGTGGCTATAGGGAATAATAATATTTACGTCTAAGGATTGTTTATGAATATTAAATATTTGGCATCACAACTGTCACATAATAAGTCAATAAACTCATTCTATTGACTAGCTTTAAAACCATGATCTTATAAAGAATTTGTGAAATATATTCTGTAAAAACAAGGATAATTATTATCGTCAGACATGTCCTATTGTATCTTTCTGGCTTCCTAAGAAGAAAGAAGATGAGATTAGTTTGGTATCCTTATTTGCAATGGACCTATCATAAATCCTAATGGATACCTCTACCTTTTCTAAAGAGTTATTCATTCTCTAACCCATTAAGAGTGGGGCCATGGTGACTAACACATTAAATGGGGAAGGCTTGAGAGTATTTTTCCTCTTTTTTTTTTTTTAGTAAGGGGACATTTGCCATCTTGCAATCCTTCAGCTTTTTTTCCCATTTTCTACATTCTTTGAATATTACCAACTGTAGTTCTGTGATATACATGAGGTTCTTCTGTGCCCTAGAACATAGTCCAATCTGGCCAGAAGTCTTTAACCTCTTAAAGTGGTTATATTCAGTCTCAGTTTTTTCCTCTTTTAGTGCTTCATTCTCTTTTTATTTATATTTTACCCATTTTAGTGAATAGATTATTAATTCTTCTTTATGAAAACAAAAATCAGAAGAGCTAAGTATTTTTTACTTTAAGATGCATTTCCAACAATCTCAAATATAATTTTTTTTGTTTGTTGTACCTGAACTCATCCTATGAATCAGGATATTCTGTGTGCCTAAATCAGGAAAATAAGAATTAAGAAAAAAAGAATGATATGTTACTGTCATCTAAATCTCAAACTCCATTCATTTCAGGGTATTGGCCCAGTAATATCCTTTACAGGGAATCATGTGTTGCGTTCAGCAATCATGATCCTTAAGTCTCAGACTGGAATGGTTCTCCTGTCCTTCCTTGACTTCCAAGGCCATGTTATTTTCGAGGATTGTAGTCCATTTATTCTGTTAAATGTTCTCCAATTGGGGTTTGTCAGATGTACCTTCATGATTAGATTCAGGCTATGCATCTTTGGCAGAAATATCCTAGAAGTAGTGCCACACCATATCTCATTGCATTCTACCCAGTGGCATATAATTTTGATTTATCCCATTGCTGATGATGCTCATTTGATCACGTGATTAAGTGGCATTTTCCAGGCATCTCCACTGTGAAGTGACTCCCTTTTTCTCATTGCAATGAATATGTATTTTGTGGGAGTTACTTTGAGACTATGTAAATATCATGGTCATCATCAAATTAATCTTCATTTGTTTGTTTATTTATTTACTTACATAGAAGCAGAGCCATGAATTCCCATATTATTAAATGTGTTAATACTTTATTACTATTATTGTTTGCTTTAATGATGAAATCATCTCAGATTTGGTCAGTGGAAGCCATCAAGCTGGCACTGTATCTGCCAGCTGGCAATTCATCTTTTTGACATGAACAAACATCTTTGGGGCACTTTCTTTCTGACATGAAAATATTTTTCTGTTCATTCTATAATGCCTTCATCCTAGAGATTCATCCTTCTCTTTAAAGAGTCCTGGTTCTTTGTTGGGGAACGTAGTGTAGTCTGATATAGAGAAGCCTACTCCCATTATCCTTAACATTTGCACTTATTCAATCAATCCTTCTGCTTATAACCAAGTTCCTATCTGCTGTCTCAGTTGCCCTCCCTTGATCCCATATGGATGCTTGGCTCCGTTCTGAGACCCATACTTTCCACATGGACACTCAGATAACCAACAAGAGATCACCTTTCCCTGAAAACACACACTTCATCCCATTTCAGCTCCAAAATTCTATGCTACAGCACTGCCACCATGGCCTCACCCCACAGGTCCTCCTCCTCACCCCTTTCTGGCTCTGCAGACTATACTAGGATATTCCTCTGCACATGCAGTCTTCTGTCCCTACTGGGACTCAGGCACCTTGAGCAGGAGCAGCCCTCCTGTTGAACAACTTCTTGCATCAGGGCTGGGCTGTGCTGAGTTAGACGGCACACCTGTTGATTGGATGCTTGGTCTCTGCTCAACCTTGACCTCCTGCTAGGCTTCTTGCCCCCACCAGGACACCCTATATTGGGCTGCTCTACCACAGGGATATCCTCCTACCTGCTTAGTCCCTCACCTCAGGTCAGGCTGCCCTGACCCTTGCAGAGGGGCCCACCCCATCCCATTCAGGCTCTGATGCCTGTCCTGGGACCTTCCTCCTCAACTGTCCTCTTTGTTCTGCTTGAGCTTTGATGCCTCATGCCCGGTCATCTTGTGTCCTCAGGTGCATGCATCTGCATCCAGCTTGGGCTCAGATGCCTTTGCTCAGGTGCCCTTCCTGAGGCTGACTGTATCAGCCTTCCCAGTCCTGATACCCATGCCAGGCCACTGCAGCCTTTGCCTCCTTTCCTGGATGCCTTGCTGGACATCTCAGGCTCTGACTCCTCGAAGTGAGCCACTTTTGTATGCAGACACTCTCCTACTGCCATTGGTATTGGGCCACCCTTTATGAGGACCCTCTCCTTGTCCTGCTGGGGCTCAGCACCCCCTGCTGCGCCAGGACCTATAATGTGGATGCCTTTCTATGTGTCAGGCTTGGGCACTGAACTCAGGCTGCTGCTCACTGCTCCTTGTCTGCAGGGGTGCCTGTCCTCCCTTGCTTGAGCCTCAACACCCACAAGATACCCTCTACACTTTGCACCAGCTCGGACACTGGCCTCCGTTGCCCTACCTTTTCTTCATCCTCCTTGGTCTGTTCTGCACCAAGCTGTCACTGTCTCCAGGGACACCCTCTGCACTTTGCTTGGCCTCCAGTACCTAGTGCTTGGTCACTGTTATAGTTTGGGTTTAAAATGTCCCCCAAAGCTCATGTGTTGAAGCCTGGTCTCCAGTGCAGGACAGTCTGGAAAAGGTGGGTCACTGGGTGTGAGGCCTTGAGGAATATGTCTGTCCTTGGCCCTTCCCCTTACTATTTCTGCTCCCAGCTGCCATGATCTGAGCAGCTTCCTTCCCCCATGCCCAGCTACCATGAAGTTTCTGCCCTGGAGCCAGTCAGTCATGGGCTGAACTTCTGAAACCATGAACCAAATAAACTTTTCTCCTCTAGGTTGTTTTTGTAGGGTATTTTGGTCATGTCAACAAAAAAGCTGACTAATGCAGCTACAGTGGCCTGCTTCCTACTTCCCACAACTGCTATGCCTACCTTGCCTGGCTCTAGGGAATAGCTTTTGAACTAAATTGCTCTAGAAATGAAGAGAAGGAAAAGGAAGGGGGAGGAAAAAGGAAAAGAGGGAATCAGAAATGGCTTTTGACAGAGCTTACTTAGACCAAGCTGCAACCAACGGACGTCATCTATAATTCCCTTTTGTTTTCAGAAGTGTTCACTCTTTAAATGATTTGAACATTTAGCCAACATTTCAATATTCTGTGCCTTCCTTGGGGTACTGAAGAGGCATATTCTCTGCAAACAGCTGTTCAGTATGATACCACCAGGGTCCTCCAGTATATTTATAGTTTTGGAATTCACAACTACCTATAATTTATACATGCATGGCTCTTCAAAAAAATGTAAAAAAGTAAATCCTTCTAACTTACAGGGAGTATGGAATCCAATCAGTTTTTGCAGGCTTTCCTGTATATTAATTATCATTTACTTGAGTACTGTTTAAAATATCCATAAATCTGTAAAAACTTACATTTTGTAACCTTGATCAGACATTAGTTTTAAACTCCTATTGCAATTGGGGAATTTTGCAAGTCTCAGAACAAAGAACAAAATGTCACAGTGAAACTAGTTTTTATGATGAAATGATGGTTATGATATAATTATTATAATTAATGCTAAAATCTAGCTATAATTTAACTTGTTTGACCATAGTGCTTCTACAATGACTCAGGTTATGACAGATTTACTTCCAGGCAACGAGATGAGCCATGGCTGGATGTTCTTGCTAGTATGCATGGTGTAATGTTTGTTATGACAGTATCAGGACTCTGGTGGGAGAGATTTCATATTGTTGTGTTTTCAGGGAAAGAAACTAAAAATATAGACTATATTGTATATCAATATTATTGCATTTATCATAACCAAGACTCCCTGAAAAGTGAGGACAAGCTTTAAGAAGCCCTGTCCTTTTAAGCCACAAGCTGCCCAAAGCTGGAAAGTGATGGCTGACATGCTACTCACCCCAATAGGATGAGGAAGGACATTGCATATTCACCAGGCAAAAAACACAGCTGTGGTTCCTATTATGGACAGAAAGACAATGCAGACAGGATTCCATAGCTTCATTGCCTCAGTCTGGGACATTAAGGCTCAACCTGTGCACAAGACGTATAAATATCCTTTGGATTTTCTTCAGTAAGCACACACAAGAGGTTAATAATGTGGGGATGTTTGATTCCCTGCTGTTTTAAATAATTTCATGGAAAATCTAATGCAGTAGGACACTAGTTTAGAAAGGTTATTACCCTCATCAAATGATAGCGCTTCTTTCCTATTATTTTCTACCAATTTCGTGCCCTTATAGCTCCTCTCCCTTCATTTACCACAAATGATTCTTCACAGTACACCGTGGTTGGGTGGAGGTGGGATTGGAGAAAGCTTAATCCTTAATCAGGGCGCTGTCAGTGCTGGTAGCAGTGCACATCTTTCTTCCTTCTTCTGCTTGCTGGAGCTTAGATGTGAGACAGAGTTGTACACTCACTGGTGGGCTGTCTTTGGAAACCAATCTTCAACTCCCTCCTGGGCTATTTTACAGGGGACCCTGGGATCAAGTCCACAGGGGAACCTCAGACAGTTATAGCTGCAATAGCCAACCCAGCTCTTCTAAACTAAGTGGTAGTCTGATTTGCTAAATTCTTGAATCATCATCACCTCTGTTGATGGCAAATACTTAAAATAGATCTCAAAGCAAGCTCAGAGTAGAGTTTTCAGGGCTAAGAACCAGTGTAAGTTGCCACAGACTGCGTTTTTGGGCTAGCGGAGTGTAAAAGAACTATATGTTCAGGATCTGTCTCCTCTTCCTACCAGAACACAAAATTTGTGTATGTGACCATGTGCATTTTCCAGCATCCTTTGGAAATGGGTACCATGTGACTAAGTTGGAGCCAACAAGATATGAGCAGCTGTTTGGATTGGACTGCTAGGTGAGATACTTAAAAGAGTGGGCAGAGCCAGCTAGCAGTTCCTTTATTGGCTTTTGCCTTCCCTTTGGAAAGTAGCTGTCCCAGTTTGCCTTTGATTGTGGGGGGCTCTAGAAACATAGGGTTCTTCAGTCTTAGAATTCAGTTCCTGGTAAACAAGATGAGTTGATCATCCTGCTTTCCTTTTTTTCCAGCAGAATTTAGGTGTGCTAATTGGAAATCTAGCAGCTGTCTTGTGACCATGAGGTGCCATACTCATGAATAAGGGTGGATGGGTAAAATGATAAGCAGAGCTTGGGCACGCTGTATCTGTCTAGGTTCTCAGTACATGAGAAAAAAGCTATTCCCAATTTAATGAATGAATGAATATATATATATATGTACGTATACACACACACACACACACACACACACACACACACACACACGGAGCAAAGAGTCTTATTTTCCAGCAACTAAACTCAGTTCCCATTACAGCCAGTTATTACAAATTTCCTTCATGTTGACTTGGTCAAGGAGCCCTATTGTGCTCATAAGGAGTGAAAGGATTCCCTCCTGACTAAAGCACATTCAATTCCTTGAGAAAAAAAAGTGATTTAAACATTGTGGAAATAGCTCAAATCTGGGTTTCGGACACTAAACTCTAACTGCAAGTTCAAGCTGAGTTCCTTGGTTCTTGTCTTCACCCTTTTATCATGAACTCTCAAGAGATCCTGAAAGAGATTTGTGGGGAGCTAGAGAAGCTCCACGCAGAGAGAAGGGCCCTGCTAGATGCTGTGGGCCCCTGGGTCCTCACTAATGGGGAAAGAGTGGCTCTGAGAAGAGAAGCACTCTGGGACCAGAGCTCCTGGTGTGTCCAGTCTCCTTGATGCCTGCTGCTGTCTGTCCTTGCCAAGCAGCCTGCCAGGGTCAGCCCCAGCACGAGGGCAATGCCAAGCCCAGCATGAGCCCGCTCAACCATTGGCTGTGAACTTTACCGCACAGTTCCTCTTTTTCTCAAATTCCACATTTACTGTTTCTGTGACAGTGTGTTACAGGAGCCACACAGCCAAAACTATGCTGTTGTGAAGAACTTAGCTTTATTGTTTTCCTGCGTACTGATGGGTGTGCAGTGCTGACCTTAGGAATGATTGTAAAGGAGCAGAAATGGGTTCTCCTGTTTTTACAGTCACCTGGAGCCCTATTCATTTATTTGAGGATTAATCAGGTACGTGTGTGTGTGTGTGTGTGTGTGTGTGTGTGTGTGCGATCATGCCTTACCCCAGAGATGAATTTCAAAATTTTAACACCTGATATTGTATTGTGTAGATACTAAATAATTGAAATGAACTCTGACTCTTGGAATACAATAAATATTCAATAAATATATGTTTTAATTCATTTCCTTTTTTCATTCAATAAACTATTATTTGAAGTATTAAGTATGAGCTAACTACTATACTTTCTTTGATGGGAAAGAATAATTCTGATACATGGGTCTCTGAAAGGCAAAGAATTCTTATGCAAAGCATGCTCTAATTAATTTTTTTAAACATTTATCCTCAAATACTAGTGTACTGATTTCTATTGGTTAGATTCTCAAAGGTGAGGATAGGCCAAAGGGTTTGAATATATTTGATTCTTTTTTAATGTGCTTTTGTTGGTGCATTAGAGTCTCACATCATAATGTAATTCATGTTGACAATGACATACATGTACACAGCACTTGGTAGCCTCTCCCCTGCCACCCCATTTCCCCCTTCCCATACGGACTGCTGAGATTGACATTGGTATTTTCAAATAATGAACCTCATTCTTCCCCCTTCCCTTCCTTTAGACTACCTTCCTGGCTCCACTGAGGTTGCTCCTCCATTATCTGGAGTTCCTCTGGTATACCACTTACTTTGTAGCTTGAGAATATTAGAGAAAACATATGTCCCTTCACTTTCTGTGACTGGCTAATCTTACTTAACATAATGTTCTCCAGGTCCTTCCATTTTCTTGCAAATGACATTATTTTCTTCTTCTTTACTGCTGAGTAGAATTCCATTGTGTGTATTTCCCATAGTTTTGTGATCCATTCATCTATTGATGGACACCTGGGTTGGTTCCATAATTTGGCTATTGTGAATTGTGCTGCTATGAACATGGGTATGCATAGATTACTGTAGTTCTCTGGTTTTAACTTCTTTGGAAAGATACCAAGGAATGGTATATCTGGATCATATGATGGATCCATTCCAAGTTTTTTGAGGAATCTCCACACTGATCTCCAGAGAGGCTGAACTAGTTTGCAATCACACCCACAGTGTAGAAGAGTTCCTATTTCCTCACATTCTCGCCAACATTTACTGTTATTTGACTTCTTGATGATTGCCATTCTGATTGGGGCTTGATGGAATCTAGTGTAGTTTTGATTTGTATCTCCCTAATTGCTAATGATGTTGAATATTTTTCATGTATCTATAGACCATTTGTATTTCTTCTTTTGTGAAGTATCTATTTAATTCAGTTGTCCATTTCTTGATTGGGCTATTTGTCTTTCTAGTGTAAAGTCTTTTAAGTTCTTTGTATATTCTAGATATTAATCCTCTGTCAGAGGGATAATCTTCTCCCATTCCTTGAGCTTTCTCTTTAGACTCTTGATGGTTTCCTTTGATGTGCAGAAACTTCTTTGTTTAATGCCATCCCACTTATTAATTCTTGTTTTAATTTCCTGAGCTTTGGGGGTCTTACTGAGAAAGTTTCTACCTGTGCCTATATGTTAGAGAGTTGAACTATGCCCTCCTCTAGAAGCTTCACCGTCTCTGGTCTAACTTCCAGGTCTTTGATCCATCTCGAATTGACTCCTGTGCAGGGTGAGAGGTATGGATTTAGTTCCATTTTTCTGCAAATGGATAACCAGCTTTCTCAACACCATTTGTTGAAAAGGCTGTCTTTTCTCCAGCATATGTGTTTGGCTCCTTTGTCAAAAATCAATTGACTATAAGTATGTGGATTTGTTTTTGTATCTTCTATTCTGTTCCATTGATCTATGTGCCTGTTTTCATGTCAATACCATGCTGTTTTAATTACTATAGCTCTATAGTATAATTTGAAGTCAGGAATTGTGGTAGCTCCTGCCTGGTTCTTATTGCTGAGAATTGCTTTGGCAATTCTGGGTCTTTTGTTTCTCCATATGAAATTTATGACTGATTTTTCTAGGTCTATGAAGAATGACATTGGCATTTTGGTAGAGATTGCATTTATTCTGTAGATCACTTTTGGTAGAATGGCCATTTTGATGATATTTATTCTTCCTATCCAAGAGCAAGGGAGATCTTTCCAATTTCTTTCTTTAGTGTTTTATAGTTTTCATTTTAGAGGTATTTTTCTTCTTTGGTTAGGTTTATTCCTAGGTTGTTTTTTTTTTTTTTAAAGTTATTGTGAATGGAGTTGTTTTCTGTATTTCTTTCTCTGTGGATTCATGGTTGGCATATAGAAAAGCCACTGATGTTTTTTGGTTGATTTTGTATCTTGAATTTGTTAATCAGCTCTAGCAGTCTTTTGGTTGAGTTTTTTTCATCTTCTAGATATAGGAACATGTCATCTGGGAATAAAGATAATTTTAATTCTTCTTTTCCTATTTGAATTCCTTTGATATCCTTCTCTTGTCTTATTGCTCTGCCAAGAATCTTGAAGACTATGGAAAAGGAATGGTGAAAGTGGGCATCCTTGTCTTGTTCCTAATTTTAATGGGAATTCCTACAGTTTTCCCCATTCAATATGTTGTTGGCTTTGAGTTGATTGTATATTGCCTTAATGATTTTGATATATGTTCATTCTTTTTTGAATTTCTGCAATTTTTTAAAACATGAATGGCTCTAGGATTTTTTCAAATGCTTTTTCAGTGTCTATTAATATGATCATGTGATTTTTGTCTTTAGTTCTATTTATGTGGTAAATAACATGTATTAATTTGCGTATATTGAACCAGCCTTGCTTTCCTGGGATGAAACCAACTTGGTCATGGTGTACAATTTTTTGTGATGTGGTTTTGAATGCACATGGCCAGTATTTTGTTTAGATTTTTTGCATCTATGTTCATCAATGATGTTCATCTGTAATTTTATTTTCTTGAGGTATCTTTATTGGTTTTGATATTAATGTGATACTGGCCTCATAGAAGGAGTTTGAAAGAATTTCATCTCTTTTGATTTCACAGAGTAACTTGTGGAGTATTGGGACTAGTTCTTCTGCAAAGGTTTTATAGAATTCAGCTGGAAACCTATCTGGACCTGGGCTTTTCTTTGGTGGCAGAATTTTTACTGTTGTATCTATGTCTTTGCTTGCTATTGGTCAGTTTAGGTTTTTTATATCCTCTTGGTTCAATTTAGGTAAGTTTTATGTGTTTAGAAGTCTGTTGATTTCTTCCATATTTTCCAGCTTATTGGAACATAAATTTTCAAAATAGTATCCAATGATCTTCAGAATATCCCCTCTGTGGTGATGTCTCCTTTTTCATTTCTGATTTTAATAATTTGGGTTGATTCTCTCTTTCTTTTGGTTAGGTTGGATAGGGGTTTGTCAATCTTGTTAATCTTTTCAAAGAACCAGCTTTTTGATTTGTTGATCCTATGTATTGTTTTTTTATTCTATATTTCATTATTTCTGCTCTGATTTTAATTATTTCCTGTCTTCTGCTGGCTTTGGGATTGGGCTGTTCCTATTTTTCTAGGTCTTTGAGGTGTGTCATTACGCTGTTTATTTGGTGACTGTCTTTTTCTTTTGTGGGCACTCAAAGATTAATTTTCTGCTTAACACCATCTTCAAAGTGTCCCATAGATTTTGGTGTGTTGTGTCTCTATTTTCATTTAATTCCATGAATTTTTTAAATTTCTCCTCCTATTTCTCTTCTGATCCATTCCTCTTTCAAGAGTGTATCATTCAGTCTCCATGTATTTATGTAATTTCTTTTGATTTTCCTGTTGTTGATTTCTACTTTCATTCCGTTGTGATCTGAAAATATGCAGGGAATTATATTACAACTTTTGACTTTTCTGGTGATTTCTTTGTGGCCCAGAATGTGATCTATTTTGGAGAATGTTCCATGGGAATCTGAGAAAATGTGTATGCAGCTGTTGCTGGTTGAAGTATTCTGTATATGTCTAATAGGTCCATTTGGTTTATGGTGTTCTTTAGGTCTGAAGAGTCTTTACTTATCTTTTATCTAAGTGGCATGAGTGGTGTGTTTAAGTCTCCCAATATTATTGTATTTGGGTCTATTTGAGACCTGATGTCCCAAAGAGTTTGTTTTACAAATGTGGGTGCACCCACATTTGGGACATAAATGTTTACTATAATCTTATCTTCTTGCTGAATTTTTCCTTTTATTAACAAGAAGTGCCCTGCTTTGTCTCTTCTGATTTGTTTTAGCTTAAAGTCTGTTTTGTCAGATATCAGCATTGCAACTCCTGCCTAGTTTTGGTTCCATTTGGATGGTATATCTTTTTCCATCCTTTAACCTTTGGTATATGGATATCTTTGGCTGTAAGGTGAGTTTCTTGCAAGCAGCATATAGTGGGATTATGTTTTTTAATCCATGTTGCCAGTCTATGTCTTTTAATTGGGAAGTTAAATCCTTTGATGTTCAGTGTTATTGAAATAAGATTTTTGTTTCCTGTCATTTGTGTTCTATATTTTATTTGATGTAGTGTTATTTCTTCTTTTGCTTAGTTGTCTACCTGGTGGAGTTTGCCTCTTCTCTGGTTCTGGAATTTGCTTCTTTTTCTTCTTTATGATTTATTTCTTTAAGTGTTTTCTCTAGTGCTGGCTTGGTAGTCATGAATTTTTTAAGTTTCTGCTTATCTTGAAATGTTTTTATTTCTCCATCAATTTTGAATGATATCTTTGCTGGATATATCAGTCTTGGTTGGAAGTTGTTTTCTTCCAGGGTCTGGAATACTTTATAGCAGTCCCTCCTGGCATTCATGACTTGGGTTGTGAAGCCTGGAGTGATTTTTATTTTTTTTGCCCCTGAATGTCACATCTTTTGTTCTCACTGTTTTTAAGATTCTTTCCTTGGCCTCTTTTTGTTACTCATTTTTATTATTATGTGACCTGAGAAAGTCCTTCTTTGATTATGTCTTAACAGTGTTCTATATGTCTCCTGCATGTAGATGTCCAAGTCTTTTTCTATGTTTGGAAAATTCTCTGATATTATTTTTCTGATTCCCTTGTTCTGTGCTTCTAGACCTTCTTCAATTCCTTTTATGCATAAGTTAGGATGTTTCATATTGTTCCATATTTTGTGGATGTTTAGGTTGTGTTGTTGCAATGTCTTCTGTATACTGGTGACTGTGCTTTTGGTTTTGGAGGAATTGTCTTCCAAGAATGATACGCTGTTTTTCATGTGGTCTGGCCTTCCAGAGTTGGTTTCTATTGCTGTCTTCTGCCGGGGTCCAGCCCTCTTGGCAACAGAGTCAGGGGTCCCTCTATTGGTCTGGAATGAGATGAGGTCACAAGAATACGCTCACATCCATGCAGTGAAGAAGCGCATCTGTTTATTTCTCTTCAGCTGAAAATGCAGGCAAGCTTTCTGCCCCTGCCACTGCTGCTGCTGCTGCTGCTCTCTTACTGAAAAATCTTAGCTTGATTACTTACAGACAGAAAACACAATAGACAGGCTCTCTTTCATAAAGTTATAAGATATTATGTACAGAACCGGAATGAATGAGATAAAGTCTTAATCTATAAACCTCTTTGTTCTAAGTGTCCTTGTCCTAAATATTTTAGAAGGCAAGGACACATTTTACCAGACCAAGAAGCTGCTCTCTTGAGAACAAATTCTGGCAGAACACTACATCACTGCAGAGAAAGCTTGCTTTCTTCTTTTGTACTTGGTTTCCAAGTATTCAGCAACATATTATGTACCTTCATCTGCTTTCAGATAGTGCCTGCATTCTAGGCTGGAACCGTTTCTCCACAGACTTTTTTTCTAAAGGTTAATCACAATCAATTAAGTTTACAACATGTATATAAAAATTCTTTGCCGTGGCAGTCTTCAATTCATTTATTGACTCCTTCACTTCATTCAAAGCCTCTTTCTGTTTTTTTTTTCTTAAAGCCTCAATTTCCTCCTTCATTTCCTGTATACTTTCTTTGAGGCCTTTCATCATATTGAAGATCAAAATTCAGAATTCCTGTTCTTGCGTTTCTTGTAGATCATTGTTGGTGATCTCCATTGTTGAATTGTGGGAGATTATTATTTCCTCACTATTCATTGTTCTAATATTTTCAGAGTTCTCGGGTTTGAGTTTCTGTTATCTTGGCATCTTTTTCCTTTTTGTGTGTAGGTCCTGTGTTTATTTGTTATCCCTTTATAATAAGATCTATGGTGGGCATATATCTTCACCTCTACCAATCTGACTCAGATAATCAAAATTTTGAGTTTGTCCCCCAGAGCCTCTTTAACTAGATATAGTTCTTAGTGCAAGCTAACAGGAGCCTCTGATTGGCTGCAGGTCACTGTGGTCTCCTGGCCCAAAGTCTGCAAGACCCATGAGTATGATGTTCTATTCAGAGCCTGCACCTTGCTGGTTGGGACTTAAGGCACCCCAGAGACCACTGCTGCTCTGCTGATTGTGAGCCTGTAATACTGTAGAGTGCTGACCTCTGGCCTCTGTGACCTGTGGGCTTAGGCTCAGCAAAGCTGGCGATTGCTATGTTCTGAATTTATGGACTGGCTTTCTGAGCTTTGATGGTCCCTGGGGAGACCACTCCAGATCTGCTTGTTACAGTCATGTGAGGCGCTTTGAGTCACTAGCATACATGCATGCCAGGTACAAACTCTGCTGGTGGAGAGAGTATTGAAATCTCAGCTTGTGGCTGGGATCCAGTGATATCCTGCAGAGCCCCTGGCCTCTTGGCATGGTCTGGTCCAGATGGTGCTGCTGCAGCTCTCTGCCCAAGACTCAAGGTCTGGCAGGGAGAGATTCCACAGTTCCAGCCTTGGGACCTTGGGTGGCTCTGTTCCTTAGCTCCTGACCTGGGTGGCCACACTCCCAGGGACCCTTGCTGGCCTCTGGTGCTAGTGCTGGAGTTTGTAGTGCCCAAACATGGCCAGGCACAAGTTCACTGCTTTTGGAGCCTGCAACTCGGTAGGCTGAGCTATTTCTTCCAAGCACCATGGGTCAATGTGCTACAGCAACCCCCATGGACCCTACAAGGGCTCCTCAAACTGCTGATTGCAGTTCCCACCTGCCTATCTCTAGGGGCTATCTACTAATTCATGTGTCTGCTATGCCTGATAGTAGTCCCCACCTCTACCTCTGTAGGAGTAAGAGAAATAGACTCGTAGAGTCTCAGGCCTGTGGTAATCTATTTCCTTGCTGCTTAAGTCCCTGTGTCTGGGCACAGCCATTTCCTGTTGGAACAGCTGGTTAGCTTACAGTCCTGATGGGTGGTGCTTGCTGCTCTGGATTGCTGTTGGAATTGATGGGCTCACCCTTGGTGTTCAGATCCAGCCGGGTCCCTGTCAAGTGTGGAGCGAAATTCAGACTACTTTCTCTGATGGTCTGTAGTTACCTGCCTCGCAACAATCCAGTTTCTTCCGGAGGTCTCTGGAAGTTGCAATGCCAGCAGCCGCCAGCTCTGGGCACTGTCTGGTAAGATGGCACTGGTGCCGCTAGGCTCTATTCCCCAGGTGGGAGACATGGAGAGCTTTTATAGTCCTCTGCTCTTTTTCCTAGTTCTGGTTCTGCCATTTTTCAACTTTCATTGTTTTGTTGATTTTTTTTTTTTTTTTTTTGCTGCCTTTCTTTGGAAGTCATTGGCTTCTTTGCTGGGGGTTTCTGGAGGCCACAGTGCTGGCAGTCTCGGCATGGTTAGGCAAGATGACATCTCCCGGCCCCCACTACTGAAGCGATTCCTCAGGGTAGGCACGTAAGGTATTTTGCTGTCCTCTGTTCTGTGTTCTGGTTTTGTTTCTGCCACCTTTCAATTTTTTGTTGCTTTGTTCAATTTTTGCTGATTTTTTTCTCTTGTCAAGATGCTGCCTTCACGGCAATTGGGTTTTGAGTTTCAGGGCGACTGAGATGTGCTGCTTCCCTCAGTCATCCTATTTAATTATAAACGGCTACTATTTGACTACATGTGTATGTGTATATATTTATTTATATACACATATATATATATATATATATATACATATATATATATATGATATGTTATACTGGGTTCAATCCAGTATATACTGGGGATTGAACCAGTATATATTATATATATATATATATATATATATATATATATATATATATATATATATATATATATATATAATTAATAATATATTATACTGGGGCTTGAACCCAAGGGCATTCTACCTCTGCATTACCCCTCAAGCCCCTTGTTTATTTTTATTTTGAAACAGGATGTTGCTAAGTTGCTAAGGGTCTCACTAAGTTGTAGAGGCTGGCCTCAAACCTGTGATCATCCTGTCTCAGCCTCCCAAATACTGAGATTAAAAACATGTGTCACTCTGCTCTGCTAGATGATGATGATGATGATGATGCTTTTTTTTGCAGTACTGGGGATTGAACTCAGGGGCATTCTACCTCCGAGCTACACCCTCAGCCCTATTTTTTTATTCTTTATTTTGAAACAGGGTCTCACTAAGTTGTGGAGTGCCTCACTAGGTAGCTGACGCTGGCTGTGAACCCGGATCCTCTGGTCTCAGCCTCCCAAATGCTGGGATTACAAGTGTGCACCACTACGCCTGGCCTGCTAGATTATTTTTCCGTAAAGTTTGTAGCAATCCATATTCCTACTCTCCAATGTATGAGGAAGGGTCTGTTTACTTCTTTGGCAGCGCAGTGTGTTACAGTTTTTGTAAACTTTGACTCAGTTGGTTGGTGAATGTAGGTTCCTTGGTACTTTAATCTGATTTCTCAGGCTTGTAGGAAAGCCAAGCACCAGATCATCTGTTTGTTGGTCATTCACTTTTTTTTTTTTTTTTTTTTTTTTTGCAAAGAAGTCTAATGTTTCATTCTGAGAGGTTCAAAATTTTAAGCTAAATAATAAATTTCCAGTTAGGACTTTGGGCATTAGAAGCAGATGGAGGGGATATGAATGTGTGACTATGGGATTAAAAATGAGTTTTTTTTTTCTGTCCTCCTTTCTGTGCCCTTGAAATAATTTATTGTCTGCTTATAAATTAGCCCACAAGAGTAGGTACTTTAAAAGCAAAATAAATTATTTTCCATGTAGCTTTGGAAGCTTTAGAAAAAGTTGAGACAAAGGTGCTGACAAGCCACTATATACGTTGTGTGTGGACTGAACAGAGCTGGCTGCTGCCTTATCACCCTGGAAGATTGTAAGCTATGCATTTCCAGAATACATCTCTGTGCACTATTGCAAAGAACCTTCCAATGATAAGTTAGATGAAAGAGGACTTTGCATTTTGAGGATGTGAAAGGAGAGAGGATGAAGACCCAGGGTCCACAGCCAACAGGGACGCGGGTCTCCCCTGGGATGGAATCGCAGTTGTCTCCTCTTGGAGTCCTGCTTGAAAACCACTAGAAAAGAATCCCCCTGTAAAGTTAAATGAACTGGATTTTTAATGAAGTTCCGGTTGACAAGCTAGAAGAGAGTGGGGCCAAACTAAACAGCCATTCCCCGGGGACATCAGTGCCTGGGAAGAGAGGGGGCCCCGGTCCACCCCCTTTCCAGCCTCACACCTTCTGTTTCAACACAGATGAGACTCTTTGAGTAGGGGACCCTGTACGTAAAAGTGGAGTTCCACAAGCCCACCAGTGAAGATTGTTGTTTGTGTGCCCGACCTATGAACCACATTTTAAAATGCATTTTGAGGTTTGAGCTAATAATGTGAATGACATTCAGTGAGATTGCCAAATGCTGGTAATTTACTCTCATTTTCACATTAATGTGAGCCCACCTGTGATGAATTGGAAACTAAATAAGCACATCAGTTTTAATTAGATATTTCAGAGACTGGATCTAGTTAAACAGCAGTATTCATTCTTATCCATTAAATAGTAGAAGAGTTTAGCACATTCTTCAGAAAGAGTTTACACCCTGCCCCCTCTCCATTTATCTTTCCCCTTTGATTTGTGAGTGTTTTTTTTTTTTTTTTTTTTCAGAAGGAGACTTTTGGGTAAAAAAAAAAGTGACTTGGTTTGTGCAAATAGGGAAGGAAAGGGTTGTATTTAAGTTTTAAAAGATAAGCAAATCATCCAGTTAATTAGTGGCATATTTTATATTAAGAAATATGAACTTGGAACCAGGCATGGTGGCACATACCTGTAATTGTAATACTTGAGAGGCTGAGACAGGAGGATCTCAGGTTGGAGGCCAACCTCAGCAACTTAATGAGGTCCTTTAGCAACTTAGTGAGACTCTGCTTCAAAACAAAAAAATAAAATAGGACTGGGGTTGTAGGTCAGAGGTAGAATTCCTCTGGGTTCTACTTCTAGTACCAAAAAACAACCATAAAAACAAACACGAATTTGGGAACTTTTAAAGAGACAAATATCACCACATTTGCCTAGAAGAAGCTAAATGAGGGGTAGACATCTTTGTCCCTTAAACCTTGATCCTATAAATTGCTATCTGCAAATGTCACCAGGGTATAGCTAATGGATGTCTAATGACCTTCTAGTAGAGAAAGGAGCCATTTTTCAAATTTCAAGACAATATGTTGCCATCCTAACAAAGGCAAAATGATCTGATGCATAGAATCTAGGACCCAGTGAGAGAAACTAACATAAATGTGGGAGTATCTTTGATTAACATTGGGGAAGGATGAGGAATTAATAGTAGACAGTGAGGCTTAAAATATTAATTGCACCCTCATTATTGAATAGTTACAATTTTCACATGGGTCTTGGAATCATTCCTCCTTTGTCATTTCTGCAAGAACTTGTATTTGGTTAGGCTGTGGACTCTGGAAGGTGAAGCTGTGTTTCCCATACCACAGCAGCAGTATCCCCAGAGTGCAGCTTAACAGCGACTCTAAGGTAGGTGCTAAATGAATATTGTGCCCCTCCTTGCACTTCTAAGGCCTGGTTCTAAATTATTCTCTCCCTGCAGATTTGTCATTGTCTGTGTCCTAGCTGTCCTTTCACCAGAAAGAATCACAGCAATATTTCCACATCATTTTCCCTTTGTCTTTCTTGAAGGAGGGATATCAGTCAGTCACAGGCACATTTTAACAAACTTAAAAAAAAAAAAGACCAGGCATGGTGGCACATGCCTGTAATCCCAATACTTGGGAAACTGAGGCAGGAGGATCACAGGTTCAAGGCAAGCCTCAGCAAATTAGTGAGACCCAATTTCAAAATAAAAATTAATACATCCTCTCAGGTTTGAGGATAGCCTCAGCAATGCAGCAAGATTCTCAGCAACCTAGTGAAACCCTGTTTGAAAAATAAAATATAAAATAGGGCTGGGGTGTAGCTCAGAGGTATAATTCCCCTGGGTTCAATGCCCATTATGATACATACATACATACATACATACATACATACATACAATTTCTGGATGCATGAAAACAAATTCCTAAGGATTCTATGTATTCTCAGAAAACCAGAGATGCTTAAAATATGTTGATGATAGTATTAATTATAGTATCAAAAATAAAAAGAAGAAAAAGAATGGGCAGGCATGGTAATACACTCCTGTAATCCCAGTACTTGGGAGCCTGAGCCAGGAGGATCACAGGTTCAAGACAAGTATCAGCAAATTAGTGAGACCCTATTTCAAAATAAAAATTAATACTTTGGAAAAAAGGCTAGGGGGTGTAGCTCAGATGTAGAATGCCCCTGTGTTCAATCTCTGGTACAAAAAGAAAGGAAAAAAAATTGAAGAAGAACTAATGCTGGGAGATTAATAATTATAGTTAATCAAATTATGGCACTTTCATACAATAGACTTCTATATATTCATTAATATTTTAATATTTAAGGATAAAATAATCCTCTAAATATATCAAGTAAAAAGACCCAAAGTGATTTAAAAAGCAATAGAGTACAATTATTTTTATTAAAAAATCATTTTTATTTATTAACGTATAGTTGAAAAACAAAAATTAAAAGTGTACTATAATTACCCTTTTAGGAATGTTCCTTCTTATAGAAATAAAGATTCAAGAGTTTATATCAGAACTTTTTTACATTTTTTCAAAATTTTTGACTAAGAAATGTATTACTTTTATATTCAGAAAACATGTTATGAAAATATAGAACTTCTTTAAATAGAAACCTCTTGGCTGTATTTAAAACGTGGTCTGATTTCCCAGAAGGCTGTGTGGGGAGGAGGTTGGTGGTCCTGTGTGGGGAGAAGGCAGAGGATTGAAGAAAGCAGAGATGATTGTGTGGGGAAGACGGTCTTGCGTTCTTGGCTAGTGCAGTAGTTTGACATCTGCCATGCCAATTTCCAGATCTCCCTGGAACATTCCTACAACAGCTTATTTGAAAAAAGAAAAAAAAATGTGCCTTCAGATTGTCCCTATACAATCAATTGCCACAAAGAAGTCACAAATAGTGATGGAAAAGGAAGTTGATTTCTTAGCTCTTAATAAAGGTCTTAGGGCTTAATTTTCTATGTGGCTACATTGATTTTCTTCTTCACTCCTGAGTGAATAGTTGGGATATTATTCTCAGGCTTTTTGTTTTACTTCTTCCCTGTTTCATAAGCAATGCTTTGAAGATGAAAATCTGATTACATCTTTGCTTACGCTCCTTAATGGATTCTTCTTGCCTTTAAGGTGCCATCCAGGTGGTTTAACTACGAAGCCATACATGTTGGTGATCTGTCTCCAAAATCTTCCTCCTTGCTCATGTCTGAAACCTGTCCTGGACCTCATCACACTAGACACAGTTTTTGTGTGTATTATTCTCAATTATTCAGGCAGCATTTCCTTCTAGAGCTTCCTCTGATTCCCCTTCTCCATCTAGCTCCCCTACCCCAGCCTCATACACTTACCACATGGCACTATAGTTGGTTGACTGTCCTACCTGCTACCTCACTGTGACCCTCTTGGCAGCAGGGACCAGGACATGCCCATCTTTCGTTTTAGTTCCCGCCATCAGACATTTGGTCTTCAGTAGGTACTTGATAAACCTTTGTTAATGAACCTGTGAGTGAATATCTGAGATGTTTTGGTGATGTATGCAGATGGGTACTATTAAATCCTTTCCTAATCTTACCTGAAGCTTTGTTTCATAGCATACTCTAACCCCTACAACCTGGGAAGATGTTACCTTACATGGCAAAAGAACTTTGAGGTGAGTTAAAATAAGGAGAATATTCTGGAATATCTGAGCCAAATACATTCATGAAAGTCCCACCCCTGCTGCCATTTTTTTGGTTTGTGATTCTGGGGATTAATCCCTGGGATATTCTACCTCTAGGCTACACCCTCAGCCCTATTTTATTTTTAGACAAAGTTCTACTAAGTTGCTGAGGGCCTTGCTAAATTGCTGAGGCTGGATTTGAACCTGCAATCCTCTTGTCTCAGCCTTCCAAGTACTGGGATTACAGGCATGTGATGAAGGTCTTTAAGAGTAGAAGAAGGAGGGGGAAGGAATCAGATGCATGGAAGACTAGGTAGGAGATTCAAGGTGTGAAAAGGAATGGGCTTTGAGGATCACAAACCAAGGACATGGAAATGGAGGACCTTTTGAACCTGCAAACAGGTTTTGACTGACAGCCAGCAAGAAAGCAGGAACCCCAGTCCTACAACTGCAAAAAGTTGAGTTCAGCTAGCAACAGGAAGGAGCAGGGAATGGATTCTCCCCTAATAGTCTCCAGAAAGGAGCACAGTGCTGGGGAAACTGAGATTTTAGCTCAGGGAGCCGCATGGTGGACTCATGACCCATAGAACTGTAGTAGGCTAATAAATTTGTGTTGTCCCAAGCAATTAAATTTGCCCTAGTCTGTCACCGTATCAACAGAAAACAGTAGAGTTTAGCTCTATTTTTAGCCTGTGCAGTTATCTTATTCTGGGGCTACCCCGTGTCTTCACTTATCCTTTGCAGAGCAACCCAAGTAAAAGAAAACAAAAAGACGAAGACCCTGAATAGTTGATTAATTTTCAAAAAGGGTTAGGGGAGGAACAGTCACCCATTGTTAGTATGCATATCTTTTCTATCATCAACTTAATTAAAAATCTTTCATCAGCTATTTATCCAAACTCCTTACCCCTACCCTACCAAATTTCTCCTTATCACTTATATGCATTTCCTTTGGCTTTGAGTGCTCTCCTGCTGGTGCATGCTCATCCCAGAGACAGCTGGACAGTTTACCCAGAGAACCCTCAAGCAGTAGAATTACCACAGTGCATTTTAAGAATCCTGACTGGGAGATGATTGACTTCTCTTATGTTCCTCACTGTAGTGACTCCTTGGAACTGTCTGCCCAAAGCCTGTCTCTTCCCAAAGTCTTTTAGGTCCCAGTGGGGATTCTAAGAACAAATTCTGGTTTTGTTCTGATGCTGTGTTTGGAGTTTCAATGTTTAATGTAACCGTGGGGACAGGTGTCACACCGCCTTTGAGGGAGACTCTGGCGAACTGGGTGTGTTTTAAGAGGGCATGTCTCTGCTTTCCTCCTAGCCGGTGCCTCTTGAGAAGTGGCACACTCTTTCTTACGATGCTTGCTCCAAATGTCCCCAAACTGCTGTCTGGGCTAAATGTGCTGTGGCCTATAGCAGAAAGAGCCCTGGTCTGGGTGGGAATTGGAAAATCTAGGTTCTAGTTTGAGCTCTGACCATGGGCATGCAGACTTGGGGAAGTGTCCACTCATTTTATTCATTGTATATTCATTGAACTCTGACTACATGCCAGTACTGTATTGGTCATGGGTATTACAACAATGAATTCAATGTAGTTTCTCTTTCTGCAAGAAGCTCATAGTTTAGTGAGGGGGAGAAATAGAGAACCATTTATAGAACCATGTGACTAGTGCTGGTGTGGAAGTGGGCACGAGTTACCATGGGGCTTCAGAGGAGGCTGAGACTCATTCCTTGCTTAAGGCCAGAGACAGAAAAATGTGCAACATCTTGAAGATGTTGAAGTTAGCCAGCTGCAGAAGAGAACATGTGTGAAGTCACACTCACATGGCCCTGCCCAGCTGATTACAGGCGTCCTGGGGAGAGCAGGTGTTGTTCTATTTGTGTCAAAGGGACATTGAAGGGACAGAGGGGACGTGGGTGGATGAGACTGGAAGAGATACCTGGAAGAATGAAATCTGTGAAAGTGACCTTTGGAGGCCTAAGTTTTCTCAGTTATAAAATGTATAGGCTCTTTCAGAGGTAACATCCTACAGTCCAAATTATGATTATTTTTATTGTAATTTATACTTTATAATTGCAAGATGCCTAAAAAATGTCCATGAGCAATCTTTTGACATAGGTTGCTATGGAATGGAGATTTGTATGTGAGATATATGGAAACTGGGACCCATGGATGATGTTAAGATACTGTACTCCTTGGATTAAGGACTATACAGTCCTTTAATTTATTCTTTCAGATTGAGAAAACAATAAAACAAAAGAATACAAAACAAATAAAATGTCAATCAATGCATATAGTATTTAAGAGCAAATTCTCCAGGACAGTGCTTATCAACTTGAGTATATATATGAATTATGACAAGAATCTTATTAATATGTAAATTCTAGTTCAGTAGGAGTGGGTCCCAAGATTCTGCATTTCTAATAAGCTCCCAGGGGATGCTGATCCTGCTGGATTTGGAGACCACACTTGGAGTAGCAAGCCTTTAGAGCTGTGTTTACTAAGATGGGAGATACTAGCCACATAGGGCTATTTAACTTTAATGTATTACAATTATATAAAATGAAAATCCAGTCCAGCGCTTTGGTTGCACTAGCCCCTTTTCAAGCGCCCAGTAGACACTTGGATACCATCAAGTGCCTCATGGATACCATCTTGAGCAATGTAAACACGAAGCATTTCCATTTCTGTAGAAAATTCTATTGGACATCACTGCTCTAGATTATATTATAAACAATCACCTAGTATCAGCTTACCCAAATAATGTCTTATCCATACTGGCTATATTTAGAAATATTTCAAAGAACAGAGTATTTAGTGATTGACTTTGATATGTTCATGAAACTACATCATGTGCATTAGGGTGTACTATATGCATTGACTGACATTTTATTTGTCCCCCCTCCTTCCATCACCTTCTGTTAAGTCAAATTCTTTGCTCATCTAAGGTTTCTCCTTCTTTCTCTGGAGTCCCTCTTATGTCCCTTTTTCTCCCTAGCTTCCATATATTAGGGAGAACATACAATTTTTTACTTTTTGTGACTGACTAATCTCACTTAACATAATGTTTTCCAGTTGGATCTATTTCCCTGCAAATGACATGATTTCATTCTTCTTTATGGCTGAGTAAAATTCCATTGTGTACATATCCCATACTTTTGTAATCCATTCATCTGTTGATGGACATCTTGGCTGTTTCCATAGTTTGGCAATTGTGAATTGTGTAGCTATAAACATAGATACACATGCGTTGGTCTGGTAGTTTGGTAGTTTCCATTCTTTTGGGTAGATACCCAGAAGTGGTATTGCTGGATCATATGGTAGGTTCATTCCCATTCACCTGAGGATCCTCCATATTGTTTTCCAAAGTGGTTGCACTAATTTGCAATCCCACCAGCAATGTATTAGGGTTCGCACTTCTCCACACTCTCGTCAGCATTTGTTGTTGTTTGTGTTCTTGATGGTTGCCATTCTGATTGAAGTTAGGTGAAATGTCAGAGTAGTTTTGATTTGCATATCTCTGATTGCTAATGATGTTGAACATTTCCTCATACATTTATTGGCCATTTGTATTTCTTCTTTTGTAAAGTGTCTATTTAGATCCTTTATCCATTTTTTGTTTGGGTTATTTGTTTTCTTAGCTGTGAGTTTCTTGAGTTCTCTGTATATCCTAGATATTAGTCCTCTATTAGAAGAGTAGCTGACAAAAAATTTCTCCCACTTTGTGGGCTCTCTGTTGAGGTTATTTATTTATTATTTATTTTTTGCGGTACTAGGGATTGAACTCAGGGGCGTTCTACCTCCGAGCTATATCTCCAGCCCTATTTTTTATTCTTTATTTTGAAACTGGGTCTCCTAAGTTGTGGAGTGCCTCACTAGGTAGCTGAAGCTGGCCACAAACCGGGATCCTCCGGTCTCAGCCTCCCGAATGCTGGGATTACAAGCGTGCACCACCATGCCTGGCTTCTGTTGAGGTTCTTGATAGTTTCCTTTGCTGCACAGAAGCTCCTCAGTTTAATGAAATCCCATGTATTGATCTTCCTTTGAGTTGCTTGTGCTTTTGGGAAAGGGTTAAATGAGAAATGTGTGCATGTATGCCTTTTTCAGCTTGTACCTAACAAAGATGTATGATTACAGTGCACCAATTTAAAAAAATATATATATATAAAAGAACAGAGTATTGAGGATCACTTGTCTTAGGCTGGAACCTGAGTTCTCATCTCAGATGTGCCATTTGCCAGCTCAGTGTCCTTGGAAAGGTCACTTAAATTTCCTAATCCATAAAACATGAGTGTCAGATTATATAAACTCTAAGGTGCTTTTAACTCTAAAATCCAAAATCTCTATCTTAAATTTTTTTTCAATTTCACTGCAATGATATTAATCTGCTGCATCTCCTTTTCCAATTTTATACATGTTTATAATTTTATTTATTATTCTTATTACATTTCAAAATTCCTTTTGGGATAATTTTCTTCTTTAAAAATAGTTAGCTTTTTGTGATGGCTTCTGGGTAGTAAACTCTCAGTTTTCCTTTACCTTAAACAATATTTACTTAATCTTAATTAAATACTTTTATTGGTTAAATAATTTGAAGTTGATAGCTATTGTTTTGGGTGAAATATTTATGTCCCTCCAAAATTCCTTTGTTGAAATTGTAAGCTTCAGTGTGATGGCATTAGGAAGTGTGGGGCCTTGGGTAGGTGACTAGGTTTAGAGGAGCCTCATCATGGGATCAGGATCTTTATAAGAGGAAGAAGAGACTCCAGAGCTTTCTCTGTCTGCCACATGAGGATTCAGTAAGGAGACAGCCAAATGCAAACAAGAGGGCTCTTGACAGAATTACCCATACTGGCACCCAGATCTCAAACTTTCTGGCCTGCAGTACTGTGAGGAATAGATATCTCTTGTTTAAACTACACAGTTTACTGTATTGTGGATTATAATTGTTTTAGCAGATGAAGACAGCTGCTTTTCTGGACACCTTTTAATATATTGTTCTGTTTTCTAGCTTCCATTGTTTCTGTTGATAAAGTCCCTGTCATTTTCATTATTTTGCCTTTGTAGGTGAGGTATACTTTGTCTCAAGCTCTTGTAGAGGTCTTGTTTGGTATTCTGTACTTTTACTACTCTGGGCTAGAAGTGGATTTATTTTTATTTATATTGCTTCGGATATGTGGTATGCTTTCTGGATCCACAAATCCATATTTTTACTAGTTTTGGAAAACTTTCAGCCATTATCTCTTTGGATATTGCCTTTCCTACTCCACCTCTTTCCGTTATCTATGTTTGTGCCTGATCAGTTGTGTCATCACTTCAGTTTCTTAGGTAATCAATTCCATTGTTTTATACTTATGATTTTTATTTATAATGGTTTGCATTCTTAAATGCTTGTTTTTTTTATTGGGAGTTCATTATTTAATTTTAACCTATGCCAGTCATGCAATCTAAATTAGAGGAGAGCACATTTCCTCCACAGATGACTTTATCTTCAGTCTTTCTCATTTTCAGACTCCTGGGCTCAGCTGTTCCATGTTATTGAGCCTCATCTCAGTATTTGAGAAGCAAACATTACTCAGTGTGTGAGAAGCAAACATTACTCGCTTTTTAAGGGATATTTTCTTGAACAGTAAGGATATTTATTGTGTAACTTAAGAAATCTATAATAACCAGTTACAGACATGATTCAATAGTTTTATGATGCCTTAAGAATTTTTCCCGTCTTTTGGTTTGATTATCCTCTGTTTGTCAGGAATATCTCTCTAAACTTGCCAGATGATGGCTTCCAAAGTTCTAGCATCTTATAGTCACACCACAAAATCCTTTCTCATTTTCTGAATTTCTATCTGCAGTTTTGTATTTCAATCCACAGTTATTTTTTTCACTTTAGCTAAAAGAACTTTCTGTAGTATATGCTTTACTTACCTATCTGCTAACAATCTATATATTTTCTATAATTTCCGTATATTACCTATCTGTATATTTTCATTTTTGTCTGAAACATTTATTTTGCCTTTATTTGCTAAAAGATTGTTTCTGGTATAAAAGTCTAGCTTCATATTATTCTTAGAATATCCTCTGTAATTATTTCTTCAAACATTTCTTCTGCTTCTTCCTCTTCCTTCTCTTGTTCTGCGACTTCAATTGTATTCATGTTAGAATGTTTGAGCATGTATCACATTTTTAATATGCTTTTCTCCTTTATTATTTTTCCTACCTATGTTTTAATTTAAATATTTTCTATTGTTTTGTCTTTAAGCATACTCAACCTGTCTTCTAATGTGGTCCAGACTGCTAATAAACTTACCCAATGAGTTGTTAATTTCACATATTGTATTTTGGTCCCTGAGCTTTAAATAACTCCAAACTCTTTCAGTGTTACAGATGATTTTCCTAAATCATGGCAGCATGATAGCAATTTGAGGACGTGCATTTCATTAATCTCATACGGTCTGATGTAATGTCTATCAATCATTGTGACAATTAGAAAAAAACTAGATAAATTTGCAACTTTAGTGTCTTTACATAGGAAGGAGAGAGAGAGAGAGAGAGAGAGAGAGAGAGAGAGAGAGAGAGAGAGAGAGAGAGAGAGAGAGAGAGAGAGAGACTGGGAATTGAACCTAGGGGTTTCCTACCTCTGAACAACATCCCCAGCACAATTTTATATTTTATTTTGAAATAGGTGCTTGCCAAGTCACTGTGCTGCAATCTTCCTGTCTCCATGTCCAAAGTACTAGGATTATAGACTTGAACCACCAAGCCCTATTAGTATTTAGCTAATTAGCTATTTAGTATTTTAAGTTTTACCAATTCCTCTCATATTTATCTCATTCAAAACACACCCTTGGGAGGTATGTAAGGAAAATGTCATTATTATTTCTATTATGTTTCTAAAGAAACTTAACTTGCAAAGGCTGGTCTGTGTTTCTGACTGTAGACTCCTTGCTTTCATCTATTACATCCTGATGCTTTTTTTTTTTTTGCGGTCCTGGGGATTGAACTCAGCGGCATTCTACCTCTGAGATATACCCCCAGTCCTATTTTTTATTCTTTATTTTGAAACAGGGTCTCACTAAATTGTGGAGTGCCTCACTAGGTAGCTGAGGCTGGCCGCGAACCCGGATCCTCCGGTCTCAGCCTCCCAAATGATGCCTGATGCTTTTTTTAATGTGCTTTTATTGGTCCATTATCATCTTACATCATAATGCAAATATTGAAATATTGACGTACATGCACTCAACACTTGGTTCCCCCCTTCCCAACCTCTCTGTCTCCCCCCTTCCCATACAGAGGACTGAGACTGATATTGAAATTTTCACACATGTACACACAGTCAATGTTAGTATTTCCAATAATGGACCTCAAGCTTACTCCTCCCCTTCCCTTGGACCATTTCCCTGGCTCCACTGAGGTTTCTCCTCCATTACCTGGAGTCCCTCTGGTATCCCACTTACTCACTAGCTTGCATGTGTTAAAGAAAACATATGTCCCTTCACTTTCTGTGACTGGCTAATCTCACTTAACATAATGTTCTCTAGGTCCTTCCATTTTCTTGCAAATGACATTATTTTCTTCTTCTTTATTGCTGAGTAGAATTCTGTTGTGTGTATTTCCCATAATTTTGTTATCCATTCATCTGTTGATGGACACCTGGGTTGGTTCCATAATTTGGCTATTGTGAATTGTGCTGCTATGAACATGGGTATGCATAGATTACTGTAGTTCTCTGGTTTCAACTTCTTTGGAAAGATACCCAGGAGTGGTATATCTGGATAATATGATGGATCCATTCCCAGTTTTTTGAGGAATCTCCATAGAGGCTGAACTAGTTTGCAATCACACCAACAGTGTAGAAGAGTTTCTATTTCCCCACATCCTCACCAACATTTATTGTTATTTGACTTCTTGATGATTGCCATTCTGATTGGGGTTAGATGGAATCTCAGTGTAGTTTTGATTTGTATCTCCCTAATTGCTAATGATGTTGAATATTTTTCATGTATCTATGGACCATTTGTATTTCTTCTTTTGTGAAGTATCTATTTAATTCAGTTGCCCATTTCTTGATTGGGCTATTTTGTTTTGTTTTTTTTTTGTGGTACTGGGGATTGAACTCAGGGGCATTCTACCTCCGAGCTACACCCCCAGCCCTATTTTTTTATTCTTTATTTTGAAACCGAGTCTCACTAAGTTGCGGAGTGCCTCACTAGGTAGCTGAGGCTGGCCGCGAACCCGGATCCTCCGGTCTCAGCTTCCTGAATGCTGGGATTACAAGCGTGCGCCACCACGCCCGGCTGGGCTATTTGTTTTTATAGTGTAAAGTCTTTTAAATTCTTTGTATATTCTAGATATTAATCCTCTGTCAGAGGGATAATCTTCTCCTATTCCTTGGGCTTTCTCTTTAGACTCTTGATGGTTTCCTTTGATGTGCAGAAACTTCTTCATTTAATGCCATCCCACTTATTAATTCTTGTTTTAATTTCCTGAGCTTTGGGGGTCTTACTGAGAAAGTTTCTACCTGTGCCTATATGTTAGAGTGTTGAACTATGCCCTCCTCTAGAAGCTTCACCGTCTCTGGTCTGACTTCCAGGTCTTTGATCCATCTCGAATTGACTCCTGTGCAGGGTGAGAGGTATGGATTTAGTTCCATTTTTCTGCAAATGGATAACCAGCTTTCTCAACACCATTTGTTGAAAAGGCTGTCTTTTCTCCAGCATGTGTGTTTGGCTCTTTTGTCAAAAATCAATTGACTATAAGTATGTGGATTTGTTTCTGTATCTTCTATTCTGTTCCATTGATCTATGTGCCTGTTTTCATGCCAATACCATGCTGTTTTAATTACTATAGCTCTATAGTATAATTTGAAGTCAGGAATTGTGGTAGCTCCTGCCTGGTTCTTATTGCTGAGAATTGCTTTGGCAATTCTGGGTCTTTTGTTTCTCCATATGAAATTTATGACTGATTTTTCTAGGTCTATGAAGAATGACATTGGCATTTTGGTAGAGATTGCATTGATTCTGTAGATCACTTTTGGTAGAATGGCCATTTTGATGATATTTATTCTTATCCAAGAGCAAGGGAGATATTTCCATCTTCCAAGATCATCTTCAATTTCTTTCTTTAGTGTTTTGTAGTTTTCATTGTAGACGTCTTTTACCTCTTTGGTTAGATTTATTCCTAGGTTTTTTTTTTTTTGGTTTGTTTGTGAATGGGATTATTTTCTGTATTTCTTTCTCTGTGGGTACATGGTTGGCATATAGAAAAGCTACTGATTTTTTTAGTTTGATTTTGTATCTCACTAGTTTGTTGAATTTGTTAATCAGCTCTAGTAGTCTTTTAGTTTTGTTTTTGGGTCTTCTAGATATAGGAACATGTCATCTGCAAATAAAGATAATTTTAATTCTTCTTTTCCTTTTTAAATTCCTTTGATATTCTTCTCTTGTCTTATTGCTCTGGAAAGAGGCTTAAGGACTAAATTAAAAAGGAGTAGTGATAGCAGGCATCCTTGTCTTTTTCCTGATCCTGATGCTTTGAAACATGTGTCCTGTCATTGGGGGTATAATAATGTCAAGCTAAAAAAAGAAATTACATTTTTTCCTAATCAAATATATAGTCACACAGCTGCAAGGAATTTCCTTACGAGATTACCTAATCCATGACCTCAAAATATTATATTGTTTTTGTCAAATATTGATGCTTAAGCTGGTGGTCCTATATTTAAAGTTGGTAAGATAGGGAGACTTCCTTTTCATCTTTCATTTGTCTGTTTATCTAAAGCCATGGGGGAAGGTGCTGAATAAAATTTTTGATGAATATTTACTTTGAGTAATATTAGGAATGATGTTATGCTTTGACAATGATACATTGTCTAAAATTTGGAAATGCTATTTTCATTGGTTTCTCAAAAAACCAAAGCTAAAGCTACTTGAAACCTTGAGTTCAAAAGAGATAGTTATATAGCTGTATAGTTAATTGTTTTTCAAAATGAATACTGAGCAGTGTATGGTAACATTATTTTGGTTTGTATAGTTTTTATAATTTAATTGAACACCAGAAAGCATTGTCTATGCTTTATTTTCTAAGTTTTATGCTACTTATAGCTCTAAAGTAATAAAATCAGTACCTTTTTATATCAACAAACAACTAGAGAAAGAGTCCATTGATTCTTTTTATAAGAATAACATAATTATTACCCAGATATAAAGAATTCATTAAAATAATAGTAATCAATTTGATATATATGCATCATGTAATGTGAATAATGTATTTGCTTTATAGAATATCACTTTTATATAAAATTTTTACAAAAACTCTAGGTATTATGCTAATTTTGGTGGTAGTAAAAAATATTAGCATTGATAGTAGTTACAATCCAGAAGCATTGATCTACTTTGCAATGATAGCACCAATTCTAGCCAACCATCTAACAAATGGGGATTTTGGTCACCAATGACAAGAAAAGAAAGCCTGTGAATAGCTGTGTGTGAGCTCATTACCACTGCTGGAGAGATGACCCAAAGAGAAAATCCTATCACAGAATATAACAATAACATCATCTTTGGGTATAAGATGCACATTTGCCGCACCATAATAGCTTCTGCAGGGCACATTTGTAGTGGGTAAATGGATTATTTTTACAATTCATTTGGGGGATGAGAAAATTAAGGCTTTCATTTTGGCAGGATTATTTTCTGTGTGATGCTTAGCTCATCATGGCTAGTGGGTATGGTTAGCTATATGTATAAAAAACCTCCTATGTATATATGAGATTATTATTGTTTTATCTGTCTGGGAGGCCTCCATCTTCATTGTGATTTTGAAAATATTTCCATAAGTACTTTAAAGAACTCATTGATTTGGGCTCTCAGAGACAGATCCCTTCTGAAGGCAGAATTCATTAGGAACACTCAAAAGCTGGTGACAGGAAAGAGAAGGAGAAATTGTCGGGCTTTACTTTTCCCATATGGATAAAGCGTCCCATGCTCATTTTCCTACTTTGCTAAGCCCTATCCATTTCAATCCAGCACACAAAAGGAGCTATGTGTGGAACATTCCACTCTGAGTAAGCAATGCCAGGTCCTAGTTTTGGCAAATTCTAAGGAAATAATATGCATTCATTCCTCTCTGCTTCTCTTTTACCTTGCATAGGGCCCTGCCAACTCCGAGCTACATCTCCAGCCCAGGAGGCACACTTCACACTCTGAGAGGTACGATTCTTAAGCATATTATCCTCTTCTATGGCTCCGGCCTAAATCCACAGCTGAACAGTAGGATGTTGCTTGCTAATGTTGATCACTCTGGCAAAACAGACTGACAATTCTATAAACCAATGTAACTACTGAGTTTGTTCTACAGCTGAATGCCTAAATCATTTGAGAATTTGTGATATACAGTGGCCTCTCTGTTTCCCTTTTATACTTCTCCCTTTAATATCCATGCCCCATCTTCCTTCCCATCCCAAAGCTCATGTCTTAGCCCTGAATGAACATAACCGAAATATTGTCAGAAAAACAAAATGCAGTGGTTCAACTTAGATACAGTTGAGAGTTTAGCCATGTCATGACAATTGGTTTGTTATTGATTTTTAAATTTCAAAGAAAGGAAACCGACTGACTCCCCATTGTTTAACACTGGCTGAATATAAACGGAAACACAACCATTTCTTCAGCAGATTCACCTACCTAATTATGTTTGGCAAATAATTCCTCTGACTGATGAAAAGAGATGGAGTCTGGAAGAATGCCAAATGGCAGAAGTGTGACCTGAGATAAAAAAAAAAAAATGTCCAAGGGTAAATTCCTGAGTGTACACTGCAACAAGATAAAACAAACAAATGAGCAACAACAACAACAAAAACCCAAACAACAACAACAAAAAAAGAATGATCTGAATATCATTATTCTTTCAGCTCTATCCACTTCCCTCATGATTTTGAAAAAGAAATTTTTGGGCTGAAATATGAACAGCGCACTTTAACCTTGATAATATCTGAGAAGAATAAAGGTGTTTTCTATGCCTCCAGAGTTTCAGCGCAGGATTTTAAAAAGGAGAAAAGTTACTTGTGTCAAAACACTTGGGAGAATTTCCTGGTTCCACACTCTGTAGTTCTCTTCTCTTCCCATTTAGGTCACTTCACTGCTAACCGCAGGCTCTGTGATCTCAGAAGCCCTGGGTCCAAACCTGACTGTAGACAGGAGGAATTACAAGGACCTTGAGCCGAGTCCTCTGGGTCTCAGCATGCTGGCACTTATCATAACTGGGCCACACAGCAGGGTGGAGAAAATGGGGACAAATTTGTACCTGGAATAAGACTCACTTACAAGGGTAGGCTGGGCCATGGGAGACCGACCCAAGTGCAGATAATTAGGCAATGAAATTTATCAGAAGAGAGATCAACCATTCTTTCTGAACACATTCTGCAAAATGTGTTAGTTTTTAAAGACAGTGATTAAAATTCTGTGAGAGGAAGCAATGTAAATGAAATGATGACAACCAGCATGTAGACCATGGGATGAGAAAAATAATCTATTCTGGGCTCCTTTCTGTGCATTTGTTTCCATACTTCTCAATGGCCCAGACCCTACTTCTAGACCCGCTTCCCTTGGTGTCAGATCTGGCTGTGTCTTTGGGTAGAGTCTAGTTTGAAAGGCAGACGCGTCACTGTCAGCCCGTGGCTGCAGACAAGAGGCTGCACCTGGGAGGGGTGGGCAGAAACAAGTGAAAACAGCATGAGGTGACCTGATTGTCCTTGGCATCTTGATCTTATTTCCTAAACTGCGGGCTCAGTCTTTTCCCTCAAAGTTGAACCTGCTCCATAGTCACTATGCAGTTCATTGCTAATTGTATACACATATACAGTTGAGTTTTGACCAAATCCAGGCAAACCTGTTCCAGGAATGCCCCTGTCATTGTCTTAGTCCAGGCTCACTGTTCATCTTCTGCGCTGTAGGAACACTCTCCTTGGTTTCTCTCTTCATTCTATCAATCTTTTGACAAGTGGTCTAGTGTGGATCTTCCCTAAAATTTGTTATTTGCTTCCTAAGGATTTCCAGCATTTCTTTTGTCCAAAAAACTATTTTATTTTATTGGTACTGGGAATTGAACCCAGGGAATTCTACCTCTGAGCTATACCCCCAGTCCTTTTTATTTTGAATCAGGGTCTCACTGAGTTGCTGAGGCTGGCCTCGAATATATGGTCCTCTGTCTCAGCCTTCAAAATACTGGGATTACAGGCATGCAGCACTGCCCCTGGCTCACAGGACCTTTTAATTAGAGAGACCAACAGGAGACATCACAGTTCAGCTTCCATATACCCCTCCAGCCTCACTTGACACTACCCTATCTTTATACTCTGTACCACAGCTACATTGGCTTTCCACCCTTTTCCAATCCAACCACGCTCTAATATTTTTCTGTCTCTTCTGTCCCAGCTAATTTTGAGCTGTTGACTTGTTTCCATTAGATAAACCCATTAGAAGAATAGGTTGTATATCCTAGTTATTAAACCTCTATCTGAAGTGTAACTGGCAAAAATTTTCTCCCACTCTGTAGGTTCTCTGTTGAGGTTCTTGATAGTTTCCTTTGCTTTGCAGAAGCTTTTCAGTTTCATGTAATCCCATGCACTGATCCTCCTTTGAGCTGCCTGTGCTTTTGGGGTCCTGTTGAGAAAGTTTTGACCTGTGC
>PVLC010000680.1:0-74639 GCA_004027655.1 Graphiurus murinus
GGTTAGTTGGAAAGCTGTAGGAAAAGCACTATTTGGAAAGACAACCTCTGTACTGTGTTTGTTATCGTTTGTGCAACGCTTTGATCCCAGAAGGAAAAGAGAGAGTTATAATAAAAGAGGTTCGAACCAGTAGCATTTAGCCGGCGTCTTTTATTGGGGCCTCATGGCTGAGGGTTCAGCCTGGGGCGCCCGATAGGATTTATGGGCATGTATTGTTTTGGGTGAGATGGAGGCTTGAATGCCAGAGTGGTATAACAACAGCAGCTTCTTGGAATGAGGGGGGATGTAGCTAAGACTCTCTTTCTGAGATTTCTCAGTGGAAATAGCTTTGATTACCTCAGTGGCAAAGGGTGCTGGTGTTCTCTGCAGAGCAAACTTCTAGGGAAAATGTTTATTCCTACTGCATGGCTAGTACTAATAACTTCCATATTTATTCTTTGTCCTTGATCTTTGAAACTATCTCTTGACTTCTCAGATAAGCTGATGTCACTAGTGATCTTTGTATGTGTATATTATTACCTTTTTTTCCACTGTGTTGTTGTAGACTTTTAAATAGTATGTCCTTGGCCACCTCAGGGCTATTTTGGCTTGTGGATAACTGTGTATATTTGGTTTCTATAGAGGATAAAGGCTAATATTGCTTGCTCTGCTGTCTTGGTGACATCATAGCTACTTTGTTATAGTTTTCTAGATAGAGCACCATGCCCAATATCTTGCCTTTTGATATTTCTAACTTAAAATTTATCACTTTCCATAGATATTTCTAAAATGTATTGTAACTGTCCATTAAGTCTGATATTTTCCTTAAAATTTGGACATATTATAAATTTATTCCTTATATTTACATAATAATATATTATAATTTTGAAAGCACATTCATATGAAATTTTAATATTTTTATAATGCCATCTAAACTTGTTCTTTAAAATTACTTACAAGTTTACAACATGGGTCACAGGTTGTTAATATATAATTTTTATTTATTTTTTGCACTGCCACCACTACTTTGCATTCTATTTTTCATAGTAGTTGCTCAATAGGTATCTGCTTTTTGACTACTTAAACAACTTGTATTCAGAAAGTGCACCATGAAGCCAATCATCATGATTAATAATTGCTTATGAGATTCTTTATAACTGTACTGGTATTCAGAAAGCATCAATTTCTTCTTATTATTCCAAGTTAACTAAACCTGAGCTTGAAACAAGTAAACAGGAAATTCCAAAAAGCTATAAAAGAACTTCAATATAGTAGTAAGAAAGCATATAAAAATGTATTATAATTACACTAGAAAGTATTTTTATAAGAAAAACCTAAGAAGGCCGGGCGTGGTGGCACACACTTGTAATCCCAGCATTTGGGAGGCTGAGACCAGAGGATCCGGGTTCGAGGCCAGCCTCAGCTACCTAGTGAGGTACTCCGCAACTTAGTGAGACTTGGTTTCAAAATAAAGAATGAAAAATAGGGCTGGGGGTATAGCTCGGAGGTAGAATGCCCCTGAGTTCAACCTCCAGTACCGCAAAAAAAAAAAAAAAAAAAGAAAAATGGAAGAAAAAAGAAGAGTGGGAAGAGATAAACAAGTAAAGAAAAAGAAAGGAGAGAGAGAAAGAGAAAGAGGAGAGAGAGAGAGATCCATTGCAGCATTTTGTACAATCCAAAAAAAAGAATGTGTAATATAAAACTGAAATAAGCCAGACGTGGTGGCACACGCTTGTAATCCCAGCATTTGTGAGGCTGAGACCAGAGGATCCGGATTCGCGGCCAGCCTCAGCTACCTAGTGAGGCACTCCGTAACTTAGTGAGACTCGGTTTCAAAATAAAGAATAAAAAATAGGGCTGGGGGTGTAGTTCGGAGGTAGAATGCCCCTGAGTTCAATCCCCAGTACCGCCAAAAAAAAAAAAAAAAACTGAAATAGATAGTTGTTTTCTGTATATTACTGAAATAATAATATATTATCTACTAAGAATCAAGTGTATGTACTTTATTCTTGCCTGGACTAGTTTCTTTTTGAATGCCCACCAATTGAAAACTTCAGAATCTATCATAATTTACATTCCTTATTTCACTACAAAGTTGCATGATAAATCATTTATATTAGTTATTTTCTCTGTAATCAGTAAGACCACAAAGTCAAGGATGCCTACACAAGTAGTTAGAAAAAAGAAATATTGAAATTATTAATACATCTCTAAAATACAATGTGATTGGTAGTAGTTTATGAATACTATATATGTTGCTATCACCAGAATTATACATTTTTCCTACGATAACCAGTATTTATTAGGTCTGAGTAAGAGTAGAGAAGAAAAGTTTGCAGGGATTAAGAAAATAACACATGAGAATTGTGAAGATAATGAAAATGGAATAATAAAAATTTCTAGTATGTTTCAGAATATCTGATTTAGAAAACTAAAATAGAAAATTATATAAAACACTATTGTGATAACAAAACAAAGAAGTAGCTGTGTAATCAAAAGATTTTTTAGTGCTTGGTTCTCACAGGTAAAAGGGCTGAATATAATAGTGACCTGAAGTTCAGATAGATAAGCAGCCTAAAACAAAGAGAAATGTAGGAATCTAAAATAATACTCCAACCAGACATGGTGGCACACGCCTGAAATCACAGTATTTGGGAGTCTGAGACAAGAGCATTTCAAGTTTGAGGCTAGCCTCTGTAACTTAGCAAGAATCTATTTCAAAATTAAAATGGCTGAGTTGTAGAGGGCCGCTAGAGTCCATCCCTAGTATTACCAATAATAATAGTAATTTAAAAATAAAGAAATACTCCAGAGTGATACCAACATTAAATATGACATGTAAATAAAATTTGTTCACTGTTGTAGATCTAAAGTTAATGACAGAAAACACTTGAAAACAAAATGTCACTAACCTTTCATTTTTTTTCAAGTAACCATGGAAAAGAATGAATGCTAAATTTTTTAAGTAGTAGACTAATTCATAGGCTATGTTTACTTGCTTAAATATGCAGTCTGCCTCTTCTCTGATCCCAGTTCAGACAGTTACTTGCTACTTCCTCTCCCACATCCAGCTGGTGCTGGCTTTTTCCCAGTGGTGTCATAGAGGGAAGTTGCAAACATTAGTTCAGGAATAAATTCTGAGCCAATGAAATGTTGGCTCAGAGACCATTTCCAGACTAATGGGAATCTAATGTTTTAAAAGAAGCCAAAATTCTATTACTGTAGTAGAAATAAATATGTCATGCATATATATGTGGGGGGTGTGAGTGGGAGTATGAGAGAGAGAAAAAAATGTATTGAGGACAAAGGTTTTAAGGTTACAGTACATTGCATTAAATTAAAGCTATGGATTATTCAATAACTAGAAAATGTGTCTAAATTTTTTATTATATAAGTATACCCAAGTAATGACAACCAGTAAAAAAAAGTCTGTCCAAAGAAGTTTAAAATACTGAAATAAACTTTAAGAAATTATTTAAAGCATTTGTAATCAATTGATTAACTTTGGATAATTTTACCTTATACTTTTTCTTCATTATCTAGAATTTATTCAAGTATGCATTATCTTTGCAATAATAAAACACATTTTATTGATCAGTATTAGCATCTATTATGACATGGACATAAAAGACAGCAGTGAATAGGGATATGCTGGGTATGAATAAAGATACAATGATGAGATCTGTAAGCATTACTGACTTCGAAGGCTAACCTGGAAGGGGCCAAAAAGAACTTTGAGCCTTATTTGGTTATGTAAGTGTGGAGAAAAGTGTCCTAAATTTGGGATTCTTAAGCTGAGTTAAACTTCAAACCATACCTCTTTCAGCTCATCAAAATAAACCCACAGCTAGTAGATGCCACAATTACGTGGAATAAACATTCCAGGCTTATTTCCAACTCACATATGACTTTCCTTTGGCCTTGGACTCTTCACTTATGTTTCATACTTATTAATTCACTGAGTATCTAATATTTTTAAGCACAGATAAGGACATGAAGATCAATTAGAAACATAAATCTCTGCCTTCATATTGCTTATAAAATTATTTAAAGTGCTTGAGATCAGTTGGTTAAACTTGGATAATTTTATACTTTTTCTTTATTGTCTAGACTATATTCAGTTATGAATTGTGTTTGCAATAATAAAACATATTTTATTGGTCAGTATTAGCATCTACTATGACACATACATAAAGAATCCAAATATAAAACACACACACACATACTCAAACACACAATTCACACAATTCCATTCAATTATATGTGTATATAATTGAATTATAAATCTGATAAGTACTGCAAAGGAAAAGAACAAGATAATTTCCCACATAATAGAGATATCTTATTCTTTGGAGTAAGGGAAGAGTTCATTGAGGAAGACAATCTTAGCAGATATCAGATGATAAAAAGAAATTCATTAGACTAAGATAAGGGGATGTTTCCAGGCCATGGTAATGGCATGTATGAAAGGTTAGAGCAAAATACAAAGTAAGTTATGTGTGGAAAACTGAAAACAAAACAGGAGAATATGGATGGGCCTCAGCAGGTAAGTGAGAGAGTAATGCAAAATAGTGTAAACAATGAGATAGGTAGACATTAGATCATGTCAACCTTGTTTAAAGGGGAATAAAAAAGCTTACAGGAATTTATACAAAAATATGCATTTTAGAGGTTCAAGAATAACTTGAGAATGCTAAAGGCATAGAATTCCACTCGTGTATCTCCCTTAATTTTGTAATCCATTCATCTGTTGATGGTCACCTAGGTTGGTTCCATAATTTGGCTATTGTGAATTGTGCTGCTATAAACTTGAATATCCATATACTACTATAATTTTCTAATTTCAGTCCCTCTAGAAAGATACACAGGACTGGTATAGCTAGATCATATGGTGGATCCATTCCCAATTTTCTAAGGAATTTCCACATTAATCTCCACAGTGACTGCACTAATTTGCAACCTCACCAATAGTGTAGAAGAATTCCTATCTCCCCACATCCTCACCAGCATTTATTGTTGTTTGACTTTTTGATGATTGCCACTCTGATGGGGTTAAATGGAATCTCAGTGTAGTTTTGATTTGCAGCTCCCTGATTGCTAATGATGTGGAACATTTTTTTCATGTATTTATGGGCCATTTTTATTTATGTCATGGCAACCACAAACCAAACCCCATGATAGGAACAAAGGAATCAAAACACTAGTAGAATAATTAACTTAATCATCAAAGAAGACCAAGAGAAGGAGAAAGGAAGAAAGGAACTACACTAAAACTAGAAAAAAATTTGCGTAATGGCTATAGTAAAACTTATTTATTAATTTTTAGAGCTGATGTCATTGAGTCATGAGAGTTGTAATCCCAGCAGTGGATATAGTAAAACTTACTTATTAATATTTAGAGCTGATGTAATTGAGTCATTGTAGTAGATTTATCTGGGTTGTGACCCAGGCCAGTAGGATGTGGCTGGAGGTGGGTCCCTGGTCCCTTGGGTGCAGCTTCAAGGATTTATATGATTCCTCCTCCCCTTACACTCACCCCCATGATATGAGGAGCACAGCCCATGTGCTCTCCCTCTCTCTGTTGCCTGCCACCACTCCCTGAGATCCACAGTTCCTGGACTCCTATGGACTGAACCAAAAACCATAAGGTAATAAATCTTTCCTCTAAGTTACATGGTCAAGTCTTTAGATTGTGGCTGTATGAAGGATGACTGAAACAGAAGATGGTACTAGGAAAGTTGGATTGCTGTTATATCTAAGTCTGACCATGTGGATTGTGACTCTTTGGAACTGGTTTATGAAAGGAAATTGGAAAGGCCAGAATGTGGCTAGAAAGGCAGATGGTGAGAGTGTGCTCACTAGATTTTGGGTGGCAAAGAGAACTCAACAGGGTAATGGAGTAGTGGCCATGTGTGTTACACTTTGGCGAAGAGTTTATCTGCATTTTCCCCATGTCCCAAAACTTTGTGTGAGGCAGAATTTAAAGACAATGGCTAAATAAACTGGCAGAAGAAATATAAAAACAGCAAAATATCCAAACTGCATTATGGATATTGATGTCCATATTCAGCAAAATGTACCAAATTTTGGGAGGGGAAAGTAAAGCAGAGAGACTTTATAGATTTGCAGTTTGGCCAGAAAGGCATGTGTAAAACTGGGGCTAAGAGAGATGATGTCATGGAAGGAAGGAAAACGGCTGAAAGGAAGAAGGAAGTGGTGGAAGTGATGGAGAAAGGGTCAGCAATGGCCATGATGGAGGCAGAAGATGGAGTTGGGGGCAGTGTTGGCCCACAAGGTCTTGGGATCAGTAGCTGCCTGGATGGAGCAGGCCCACAGGCTGTGATTAAAAAGTTTCCATCAGCAATGATTAAGGAGGGTGTGATTATCTTTTCTGTTATCAGCTCATCTCAGAGTCCACATAATGCTGGATTTTCTAGAAAAAGGAGGCCATGGAGGCTTCCCCCTAGATTTCAAAAGAAGGCCTGGGAAGCCAGACAATGTGTGGCAGGGTCAGAATCCCTGCAAGCAGACACACATAGGGCACTTTGTGAAGCTGTGAGGGTGAAACCAAGGCTGCAAAGAAAACCCTGGAGATTTAGAAACATGAGAAATGTGGAACGGAAGGCTGCCAGCTGGGAACCATGGAGCCAGGCTGAAATGAAACCACCCATTTCAGTCAGCCAGGTCATGGGGGTGAGGCTGCAAGATCCCTTGGAGATCGCTTCACACCCCCATGTTCCATGGATACCAGAAGTGGACCTGCAAGATGAAATGCTCGCCCTGCTGGATTTTGATAATGTTTTGGTCCCATCCCTTCTTTCTGTGGCTCTGCTCCTCCATTTGGGAATGCAATTGTTTAAACTTTGCCATTGTATATGGATGCGTGTAACTTGCTTATTTTAATCTTCATCGTCTTTCACAGAGGCTCAAAAGAGTTCACCTTAAGTCTCCGAGAAGACTTTGGACTTTTGAACAATGCTGGAACTGTTAAGACTTTGTTAACTCTGGGAGAAGACTACACACATTTTGAATTCTGAGCTCTTTAGTAGCCAGAGGTGAAATGTTATAGTTACATATAAAATGTCTCCTGAAGAGCTCATTTATTAATGTTTTGAGCTGATGTAATTGATTCATGAGGGTTATTATTCCAACAGTGGATAAATCCATTATAGGGGATTTATTGGCCTTGGGAATTATGTATGGTTCCTCTTCCCCCTGCACTCTTTCTCTCCTGCTTCTGGATTCCATAATGTGAGGAGTACAAGCCTGTGTGCTCTTCCTCTCTCTACCACCTGCCACTATACCATGAGATCTGCAGTCCCCAGCCTCACATGGACTGAACCCAAACCATAGGAAAATAAATCCTCTAAGTTACATGGTCATATCTTTAGATTATGGCTTAAGTTACTAACCAGAACAAGTAGTCATACTAATATCAGAAAAAACAGACTTTAAATCATAACAGCAAAAAAAAAAACACAAGGAAGTTTATTATATGATTAAAGCAATAAATTCAACATGAAGAAATAACAATTATAAATATATGTGTGCTGAGTTTTAGAACAACTGAAACTGTTAAGAAAGAATTAAGACTTATAAAAGAAGTAGACTTCATTTCAATAATAATTGAGAATCTTGACATCAGTTTTATCAATAGATATATCATCCACACAGAAAACCAGGAAAGAAATGCTAGTGTTTAATTGTGCCCTAGGCCAAAAGGACCTAACAGACATCTCCAGAACATTCCATCCAATGGAGGCTCAATACAATTTTTTCTCTTCAGCACACTGAATATCTTCTAGGATACCATATGATAGGCCAAAATCTAAGTTCCACAAATTTTAAATTTATGATCCTATTAAGTATCTTTTCTGACTATAATGCAATAAAGCTAGAGATCAATAATAAGAAAATTTTTAGTTGGGGGTGGTGGCACACACCTATAATCCCCGTATTTGGGAGGCTAAGACAGGAGGACCACAGGTTTGAGACCAGCCTCAGTAAGTTAATGAGGCCCTCCACAACCTACCAAGATCCTGTTTCAAACAAAAAGATAAAAAGGGATAGGGTGTATGTATCTCAGTGGTAGAATGCCCCTGCATTCAATCTCCAGTACCATAAAAAAAGTTTTTTTGGAGAAAAGCCAAGATAGGGAGTAGAAGTAGGCTGCACTTCACTTCTCTGTGTCTTAGAATCAAAGCAGCGGTAATGTCTACTCAATAAGGTGGGTGACTGAGGGGATTCATTGAAATTCAGTATTGTACAGAGATTTGGTGAATTCTTGTCTTTCAAACACAAGGTGAGAAATTATAAAATTGAAATCAAGTAATATGTGGTTACAGAAGAGAATGTTGCCATTAAGGATAAACTATGTACTTTATGGTGAGGCAATAGGAAACATGACTTGAAAGCATCTTAAAAAGAAGCAAGACCCCACCAATGACAGGCTTATGGGTGCAAAAATCAAAATCCATGTGAAAGATTTTGCTTCAAGAAGAGTATCAATGCACCATGCTCTCACTGTGCCACCTATGATTTTGCTTCACCAGGATTTGTTTCATTATGATCAGACATCCAGGCACTCAGATGCCACTGTGGCTGTGGTTGAGGGTGTCCAGCTACTGCTTGAGCTGGTAACAGACTTGGCATCATTCACATCATGCTTGTTCTCCCTGAATACAAAATGCTAGAGTTATTGGTTCATGAATGTTCCCACTCAGACTTCAGAGGAAGACCTGGGAGATCAGGCAATGTGTGTCAGCAATGGAATCTTTGTGGGCAGCCCCAGAGAGGGTAGTATCTGAAGCTCAAAGAATGAAGCTGATGCTGCAATGAAAAGCTCAGTATATTGGAGATCTCAAGAACATGGAATGTATGCACAGGAAAGCTACAGGCAGTGAACATAGCCAGCCCTGATAACCCAACAGAAATAAAGATACCTCACAGAAAATTACAGACCAATTTTCATAATGGATATAGATGAAAAATTCTGAATAAAATGCTAGCAACTCAAATGCAAAAAAAATCAGGAAAATAATCCACCATGACCAAGTATGTTTTATTATAGGACTGCAAGAATGTTTCAACATATGCAAATCAATAAATGTAATTCATCACATAAGCACAAAAACCACAAGATCCTCTCAGTAGATACAGAAAAACTATTCAACGAAATTCAACATACTTTCATGGTAAAAGCACTGAAGAAACTAGGCACAGAAGGAAATTATTTCAATATCATAAAGGCAATTTATGATAAACCCGAAACCAATATACTGAGTGTAGAAAACCTGAAAGTATTCCCATTAAAATCAGAAGTAAGACAAGGATGTTATCACCAATGATATTCAACATAGTACTGAAAATTCCAGCTAGAGCAATAAGACAGCATAAGGAAATTAAAGGGATACAAACAGGGAAAGAAGAAGTGAAATAATATCTATTTCCTAATAACATAATCTTACTACTAGAAGATCCAATAAAACCAACTAAGAGACTGAGAGATCTTATAAGCAAATTCAGCAGAGTAGCTGCCGACAAAATCATCTCACAGAAATCAATAGCCTTTCTATATACCAATCCTCAATCCACTGACAAACAAATATGGAAAAAATCCATTCAAGATAGCTCCAAAAAGAATAAAATATCTAGGTACAATTCAACCAAGGAGGTAAACAACATCTACAATGTAAACTAGAGAATACTGAAGAATAAATAGAAGACCTTAGAAGATGGAAAGACCTCCCGTGTTCCTGGATAGGCTTGGAATGAAGGGAAACACACATCTAATGCTGTGTGTATGTATATGTCACTCTGAACCTCAATTTGATATGTAATCACAATGCACCAATAAAAAAATTAAAAAGAACATTACTGTATGTATACTACCTAAGCAACAACAGACAAATAATGCAATTGTTATGGCAACAGCACCCAAGAGGATCCCTAGCATAGGTTGCTCCCAAAGCATATTATATCGCACAGTGCTAACAAGTCTGTAGGAATAATCACAGAGGGTTCACTTCATGTAATTCATGTTCTATACCATAAGTAAATGCAGAGTACTTCACACATGCAAGTCTTATAGAGAAAGTGGATCCTTCAATGGGAAAAGTAAAATATTATTTCAGCAAGAAAGGAAGATATCTAGAATACTCAAAACTACCAAAAGAAAAACAACAAAAATGATAGGAACTAGTACATTTCCTTAAATATTATTTACCTTGAATGTAAATGTTCTAATATCACCAATTAAAAGATGAAGAGTAGCTAATTGGGTTAAAATACAATGCCCAACTCTTTGCTGTTTGCAAGAAAATCACCTTCCCTGTAAAGATACATGTAGACTGAAAGTGAAAGGACATTGAATGATATTCTAATAAAAAGGAATTTGAAAGTAGTCAGGAGCAGCTATGCTCTGAAAGGTAGACTTCAAGCCAAAATTGGTCAGAGGAGACAAAGAAGGTCACTACATATTGATAAGGGAAATAATCCATCAAAACATATAATGATTATAAATACATATGTATCAAATATTGGAGCACCCAATTTTATAAAACAAACATTATATGGACTAAAGGGAGAGATTGATATTATTACAAATACAGATGGTGACTTTAATACTTGACTTGCCTAATTACAGCACACCTTGCCTAATAGTTATTTGCTATTAGGCAAGGTGTGCTGACACAGCTGGATGTCATGGCCCATGCCTGTAATTCCAGCACCTAGGAGGTTGAACAGGAAAATTGAAGGTTGAAGGCTAGCCTCAGCAATTTAGTGAGACCCTCAGCAACTTAGAAAACACCTGTTTCAAAACTTAAAAAAATATTAAAAATACATCTAGAGGTGTATCTCATAGGTAGAATGCTCCTAAATTCAATCCCCAGTACCAAAAGGAAAAAAATAAAGATAAAAATAAATAAATAGATCAGAGTTAAATTAAACTATAAACCAACTGGGCTTAATAAGTGTTTATGGAATATTACATCCAACAACTGCACAAAGCCATTATTTAAATTGTTAGAAAATGTCTATACTTGAATTTTCAAATACTCTTGCTTGCTTCAGCAGGATATATGTTCTTGATTATACAGTCAACCACGTAATTTACATATGAGCTATATGTTCCTTCATTTATGCTTCATCTGATTAAAAATGTTGTTATTCATTTTAAAAAGTAAATAAATAAAATTGGATATACAGATGATTAATTCTATTTATATGAAAATGAACTATCTAGAGAAAATTATATGGGTATGTTATTTCAATAATTCTATAGATTTTTTAATAAAGATTCTATTTGACTTAGAAATAAAAATCATTATTTTCTTGAGAACATAGAACTTTTTCCAAACTAGGTTATATATTAGGCTAGAAAGCAAGTTTTAACAAATACAAAATAATTTTGTATATCTTAACAGATTGTAATGGATTGAAATAAACCAATTGCAGGGGAAATGCAGGAATTATACAAAAAAATGGAAAGTAAAAAATACACTTTTTTATATTTTTTGTTTCTTATGATTAATTATTTATTTTTTAAACATGAATTTATTGGTGCATTGTACTCTTACATCATAATATAGTTCAAAACGATAGGGACATACATGATAAAATGGACTCTTAAATGAATGTCACTGAAGAAATGAGTGCATATGATGTACTTTCACAAATATATCAAAGTCAATCACTAAACTGGACTTGAGAAGGAGGGAGGGTGGGGGAGTGGGTTGGGAATTGGGGGAGGGGTTAAATGCGAAATGTGTGCATGTATGCCTTTATCAGTTTGTACCTAACAAAAATGTATGATTACAATGCACCAATTTAAAAAAAGGAAAATTAAAATACAAACCAGCAAAACATATGGGACATAGAGAAAGCAATTATAAGAGAGAAGTTTGTAGCAATAAGTGGCTACATTAGAAAAACAGAGCAATCTCAAATAAATAACATAACATTGCATCACAAGTTCTTAGGAAAATAAGAACAAACCTAACGCACAATCAGTAGAAGGAAGGAAATAATAAAGATAAAAGTAGAAAGCAATGAAATAGAGAATAAAAGAACTATTAAAAAAATCAATGAAGCCAGGTGTGGTAGCACACGCTTGCAATCCCAGTACTTGGGAGGCTGAGACAGGGGTACTGCAGGTTCAAAGCCAACCTCAGCAACTTGGTGAAGCCTTATGCAACTTAGTGAGAGCCTGTTTCAAAATAAAGAATAAAATAGGGTGGGGTGTAGCTCAGAGGTAGAATGCTCCTGGGTTCAATAACCAGTACCACACACATAAAAAAAAAGAATCAATGAAACAAATGTTGCTTAATTGAAAAGATAAGCAAAATTGAGAAGCCCTCACTAAGCCAGAGAAAAAGAGAGCCCAAATAAATAAACTTATAGATAAAAATGGGTGTATTAAGATGGGTACAACTTAAATCCAGATGATTACAAGGGAATATTTTGAAAAATTATTGCTAACATATTGAAAATCTAGACAAAATGGACAAATTTTTGGAAAATATGATGTACAGAAAGTGAACCAAGAAGATATAAAATTTGAAATATATCAAAAACAAGCAATGAGATTCAAGCAGTAATAAAAAGTCTTACAATAAAGAAAGGCTCAGGAATGGACAGATTCACAGCTGGATTTTTCAGACTTTTAAAGAAGAACTAGCCAGATGTGGTGGTGCACACTTATAATTCCAGTACCTGGGAGACTGAGACAGGAGGGTGGCAGATTTGCTGCCATCCTCAGCAACCTAGTGACCACCTCTGCAACCTAAGGAGACCCTGTTTCAAAATTTTGAAAAAATAGGGCTGGGTATGTAACTCAGAGGTAAAATGTCCCTGGGTTTACCCTAGTACCACAAAAATAAATAAATAAATAAATAAATAAATAAATAAATAAATAAATAAATAAACAAACAAACTAGTATCAATGTCCTTCAAAATATTTCATAAATTACAAAGGGCCCAAGTGTGGTGGCACATGTCTATGATCCCAGTACTTGGGAGGCTGAGACAAGATGATTACAAGTTTAAGGCCAGCCTCAGTAACTTATCAAGACCCTGTCTCAAAATTTTAAAAAGTTAAAAGGTTTGGAGTTTGGCTTAGTGGTAGAGTACCCGAGTTTAATTTCCAGTACCACAAAAATACATTTAATTAATAACTAAATTACAAAAGAAAGTAACTTTCTAAACTCATTCCATGAAGCAGTATTACCCTTCTACTAAAATATTACAAAGACACAACAAAAAAGAAAACTATAAAGTGATATTCTTGATGCACACAGAAGAAAAAAGTCTTCAATAAAATACCTGCAAATTGAATGCATCAACACTTTAATAAGACGATACACTATGACTGAGATGGTTTCATTCCAGAGATGCATGGTTTTGTTAACATTCTCAAATTGATAAATATAGTACAGCATATGAACAGAATCACATATAAAAAATACATGATCTTCTCAATAGATGTATCAAAAGCCTTGACAAAATTTAACAACACTTTATGATAAAAGCCTTAAAAAACAAGTATAGCAGGATCATAGATAGCATAATGTCAATATTATTCTGAATACGAAAAATTCGATAGAACAAAATGATGATGCCCACTTTCACCACTATTATTCAACATGATACTGGAAAATTTAGCCAAAGTAATCAAGAAACAGAAATAAGCAAAAGAGATATGTGCTGATGTGATTTGATACCTAGCAAAACCTAAAGTGTCCACCAAAAATCTCTTATGATAAACCAACTAAACAAAATAGCAGGATACAATGTCAACCTACAAAAATCAATATCTCTCTCCTACAACTGTATGGAACTCCTGAGAAAGAAATCAGGAAAATAAGCCCATTCACAATAGCCTAAAAAATAAAAAACCTAGGATTAACCCTAAGGAAGTTAATGAACACTACAATGAAAACTATAAAACAGTGAAGAAAAATTTCAGAAGACACTAGATTTCAAAACATCCTGTATTCATGAATTTGGAGGAGTAATATTTTCAAAATGGCCATTCTTCCAAAAGCAGTCTACAGATTCCATTCAAAATGCCAATGATATTCTCTGGAAAAATCACAAAATACATATAAAAGTATACAAGACTCCAAATTGTCAAAGCAACCCTGAGCAGAAAGAACAAGGCATCACAACACCTGATTTCAAAATATACTAGAGAGCAATTATAACAAAAAATGTTTTGGGCATGAAAACAGGCAAATAGATCAACACAATAGAATAGAGGAACCAGGAATAAACTTATGCATCTATAGCTATGTGATCTGCAACAAAGGAACTAAAAACATGTTGGAGAAAAAAGAAAACCTATTCAGAAATTGGTATTAGGAAAATTGGACTTGTAGCTATAGAAGATTAAAACTATATCTCCATCTCACCTTGTGGGAAAATCAACTCAAAATGTGTCAAAGACTTTAATACAAGACCAGAAACTTTGAAACTATTTAAGGAAAAAATAGGGAAGAACACTCTAAGATATATCTATAGGCAATGATTTCCTGACTAGGACTACAGTAGCTCAGGAAATAATAGCAATGATAGACATCAAATTTAAAAAAAAACTTCAGCGCAGCCCAGGAAACAATAAATAGAGTGAAGGCAGCCTACAGAATGGGATAAAATCTTGGTGAGCTATTCAAGGTTAGTATCCAAAATTTATAAAGAACTCAAAAACTTTAATAGAAACAAAAATCCAATACAAATAGACAAAATAGCTGAACACTTTACAAAAGTACAAAAGGCCCAAAACAACAAGAGAAAAATGTTCAACACATTTAGCCATCTGAGAAATGAAAATTAAAATTGCAGTGAGATTCCATCTCACCCAGTTAGAATGTCTTATTTTTAAGAAAATAAAAGTTACAAATGATGGCAAGGATGTTGGGAAAAATTAAATTTGCTGAACTTCAGACACTCATATGTTTATCCATAGTTTTGCCAAGTTTAGTTATGTTCTAAATTTTTGAATTTGCTCATGTGAGTTTAAATAATCCAAGTTTTTAAAACTTACATGCTTATTTTGGATTCATTTTAAGCAATGTTATCTATGAAATCACATATTTGAATTCCTAACTGTATTGCATTTTTTTGGTTCTCCCAATTGAATTCAGTAGCATTATACCTCTCAGCTACAACCCAAGTCCTATTTATTTATTTACTTATTTATTCATTTATTTTAAACAAAACCTCCTCTTAGTTACCACACAATTGCCTCAAACCTGCCATCATTCTGTCTCAGTCTCTCAAGTACTGGGATTACAGGTTGTGTTACATTTTAAATTCTTAAGACAAATGTATAATTTTAAAAAATTAAAAACTATTTCTTGTAGTATCGAAAATACAAAATTCTTTTATGTCTCCAGTAGAGTATATTATACTCATTGGGAACACTGCTTAAACCACAATTTGTCTATTGAGCAAAGACCAACAAACCTTCCCAAATAGGTTCAATACATGATGAATTCAGCTAAACTTCCATACAGTTTAATAACAAATCATAAACTATGCTGTATTTTCTAATTATTTTATAAAAAAGACTCTTGGAGAATAGGGAACATATTTTATGATTCTGAATCATACTCTTCCCACTCAACAATGAAAAAAATTGGTCATTGTAATTTATTAAGTATTTTTGAATGATCAAATAAAAAGGCACAGGAATACTCTTTGAATATATAACCATAACCAGACATGGTAAATTTCTCTTTTATTTTTACTTTGTGGTACTGAAGATTTAAATTGTCTCAACAAAACCCATTATTTTGTACAAATAATATACACTGTTATGGTTTGTATCTGGGTTGTCCCCCAAAGTCTCATGTGCTCAGAGGTGGGGCTTGGAAAGTGATTAGATCATGAGGACTCTGACCTCATCAGATAAGGATTAATGACTGAATGGACTACTGGGAGGTGGATCCTAGTTGGAGGAAGTAAGTCACTGGGAGCTTGCTCTGGAGGGGTTTATCTTCTTTCTGGCTTCATCCTTTCTGTCTCTCTGCTTCCCAATTGCCATGCACTGAGCATATTTCCTTTGCCATGCCTTTTCACCATGATGGTCTGCATCACCTCAGGCTCAGAGCAGTGGAATACTATTCTGTATAATATTATTTTCAGTATAATAGTATTTTGTATAAATACTATTTTTTAAAAATGAGATTCAGTCATTTGCAACAACATGAATGTAATTGAAGGTAATAACGTTAAAATGAAAGTAGGCAACCACAGGAAGACAAGTAGTGCACATATAACTCATTTGTGGAATCTAAAAATTATTTTCTCATAGAAGTTGAGAGGAGAATGGTGGTTTACCAGAAACATGGGAGGGTAGGTAGGAAAAACAAATAGGGAAAGGTTGCTTAATGGGTACTTAGCTTGAGTTAAACAGTAGTAAAAACTTTGTGAGCTCTTGCAGAGGAGGGTGACTATATATAAATAAATAAATAAATAAATAAATAAATAAATAAATAAATAAATAAATAAATAAAACAAATATTGTACAGTAATCAATATTTCTAAAAGCTATAATAAAAGATTCTGAATGTTTTTACCACAAAAATGATAAGTGTTTGATGAGATAGATATCTTTGTTTCAGTTAGAGCAATGCATAATATATATGTGTACCAAAATATTGCATGCTATCCCACAAATATATACAAAACTTGATTTTATGAAAAATTTACAAGTAAATGTAACAAAAAACAGAGAGGCAAAACTAGAATATCTATGAGCCATGGGTTTCTAGAGTGGAAGCTTATTACCTAACATCTTTATTAACATCTTCTAATTAATAGATAATATTTTAATTGATAACAAAAAAGCAGAAAACATCAAAAAATATATTTTACTCATTTATAATATTTTATTGAAATAATTAGAAGACTTGTCAATTCTCAAACACTTAGAAGAGACAGATTATTACTCTCCTAGATTTTCTTATGGTAATAAAATTACTGAGAACTACTAAGGTCCCATTTTATAAGCAAGTCTTAAGGTTTTTCTTTTAAATGTCAGAGCAATTACAAAGACATAAATCACCAGCTACAAAGGCCCCTCTTGTGAGATTTGCAATAAATGTGTTTCATATTTTGAAATGTAGCGAATATTTGTTTTATAAATAATCATGTCAATCTTTCTGAAAAAAAAAATTCCTGAAAATATTTATGGTCTCATTTTAGGATATGGAGCATATGCCGAGAATATTTAAAGTCTAGAGCTCTTTTGTTCCAAGCAATGCATGATAAATTGTAGTCAATATTTGCTTAATTGAGTAGAATTGAAAATTGTATCAATTCTCATAGCCTTGGCTTCAAGTTTTGTTTTTGTTTTTTTTCTTCCTTATAATTCAAATTCTAATGGTTCCATCTTGTGGTGATAATTAGAATAGGCTCTGTATTCCATGTTTTACTTTTTTTGTTCCATTTTAATCTATAAAAATATCTGAAGTAAAACCCACTGTAGAAAAGTAAAATTTATAGATTTAGTTATTCCAGAAGTATTTTAATATATTTTTCTTGCCCTCAAGAAATCCATAGCTAGTAAGAAAGATAGCAAGATGTGTGATATTTCAATATGGTATGATTGATATAAAGAGATATGCATAAGGGGAAGTAGAGTAAAAAAGAACTAACTATCTGATCTTTTTCAACTCTTGGGAAGGTCAAGTGAAAAGGATATTATTTGGTTGATCTTTCAAGATTTTGGTTAACATGCTGAACCATGCTTATGTGATAAGAAAAGCCAAATGTCAAAATACTTTTGGAAGTAGAATGACAAAGCCTCAAAACTGGGATCAGAGACATTAGACTGATGTAAATGTCAGTAGTCAGATTTGACCACTAAACAGGAATAAATAACCAGCAAAGATTCTATAGAGGAGCAATAGGCAAAAAGGAAGTGGTATGGAAATTTTCTAAAGACAATAGTGCTGGCGAAATGGGAATTAGAAGGAAGTGAAGAGATTTTACACTTCTAATCTAAATATTATAAATGTTTCCTTTGAAATACTCAGTTATATATATTTAGTACTGGGGATTGAACCCAGGTGAATTTTACCTCTGAGAGACACCTTGAAGTCCTATTTCTTATTCCTCATTTTGAAACAGGGTGTCACAACGTTGCAGAGGGCCTCACTAAGTAGCTGAAGCTGGGAGTGGACCTGCAATTCTCCTGTCTCAGCCTTCAAAGTACTGGGATTACAAGCGTGTGCCACCATGTCAGGCCTAAGCGAAAATATTTTTGTAAATCATAAGTAAAAGAGAATCCAGGCATGATGGTCCACGCTTATAATCCCAGTATGTGGAAGGCTGAGACAGGAGGATTATAGTTTCACAGCCAGTCTCAGAAACTTAGTGAGGCCTTCCGCAACTTAATGAGATCCTGATTCAAAATTTTAAAAATAATAATAAAAATAGGGCTGCTGGGGGGTAGCTCAGAAATAGAAATACACTGAGTTCAACTCCAGTTCCAGAAAAAAAAATAAGAATGAAATACCAATTAATAAAAAAAAGCAATGACCAATTGTTTATCAGGCAGTGCTATAGGACTTATTTTCCCTCAGGGTCCTGGAAACCTAAAGTATATATGTGTTTGAAAACTAGGACCAGACTTACTGGTTAAAACCAAGATCTTAGAGGGTATTCTTCTACTCATAAAAGAGATTGAAAAAAGACTGCTAGCAATCTTTGCCTAAGGCAGATTTTGTAAGGTGACATACCTTGGGAGACTCAAGAACAAAGACCTCAGAATCCTGAGCAGAAACCAAGGCAAGTCCCTGTAGGTTGAGTGAGTGAATCTAACATAACTATGAGACAGTAAACCTGAACCATTACTATATTTTATATGTAAAACACAGTTTCTGCCCTACAATATATAGAAAACACAATTTCTGCTCCACACTGACCTTATTTTCAAGTGTCAAAGCTATATTTCTTTGTCTGCAGATTTTCTCTACATTTTTAAACCCTAGTTGAAAATTCATGCCAAAAGCCAGCAGTGCTATAGCCGTCAACCAAGACTGACAGAAATTTGTGATTGAATATGCCAGCTCTTATAATCCTTTTTATTTTTATCTCTAGTAATAAAGGCCCACAGAAATTATGGAAGAGGTGCTCTTTGATGACTATATACTTCAGGGTATAAATTCGGGATGATTACTTATACTAAATTCATACTTTTCCAGACAAAAAACTTAAGCTTCATTTACCCACAGTGATATTTGCTTAACAACAACCCATTTTGGATATCTTTACTTCTATGCCTCGTTTTTCTTACTTCTTTTAAAGTATTTTCTTGGATTACCTACAAAATAAACTAATTAAACTAGAGTTCTTTCTTAAGTTTGTGATTCCTGTGTACCCCAAAATTAGACATACTGATTTTGGACTGAGGATAACAGGGGCCAGGTGGAGCTAAGTGTTAAACTGCTGGAAAGGGAAAGGTTAGAGAGAAAAAAAAGGAAGGAACATGTCTTTAATTTAAAAAGCAAAACAAAATAATGGAACAGTCTGAAAAGACTTTAAAATGTATGTTTAGATACACAGAGAAATAAATGAATAGTTTACAATAGGAAAAACTGAAGAAAACAAGCAGAAACAAAATGAAATAGATATGAATATTAATGTATTAGAAACTTCAAGCCGGGCGTGGTGGCGCACGCTTGTAATCCCAGCATTCGGAGGCTGAGACCAGAGGATCCGGGTTTGCGGCCAGCCTCAGCTACCTAGTGAGGCACTCCGCAACTTAGTGAGACTCGGTTTCAAAATAAAGAATAAAAAATAGGGCTGGGGGTATAGCTCGGAGATAGAATGCCCCTGGGTTCCATCCTCAGTACCGAAAAAAAAAAAAAAAGAAACTTCAGAAAGGAATAACTCTACAATTAAAATTCAAGTATTAATAGGCAGGATAAACTTTGAGACTTGATGACAGAATGAGAAAATTTGGAGATTTGCAAGATAATAACAAGGAATTCCCCCACAATACAGTACAGAGTTAAAAGTCATAATACTTGAAGAGGTGGTTCCAAAAAACTAGAATAAGGGAATGATTTTAAAAAAGTATGAAGGGTCTTTAAAAGACTATAAATGGAAGCCGGGCGTGGTGGCACACGCTTGTAATCCCAGCATTCGGGAGGCTGAGACCGGAGGATCCGCGTTCGAGGCCAGCCTCAGCTACCTAGTGAGGCACTCCACAACTTAGTGAGACCCTGTTTCAAAATAAAGAATAAAAAATAGGGCTGGGGGTATAGCTCAGAGGTAGAATGCCCCTGAGTTCAATCCCTAGTACTGCAAAAAAAAAAAAAAGACTATAAATAAAACCACCATATGGCTCAGTTATGCCACTCCTCAGTATCTTTCCAAAACAATTAAAATTAGAGTACTATAGTGATACTTGCATACCCATATTTTTAGCAACACAATCCATAATAGCCAAGATATGGAACCAACCTAGGTATCTATTAACAGATTAACTGGTAAAGAAAATGTGGCGTATACTCACAGTGGAGTTTTAGACAGCCATACAGAACAAAATTATATAATTTGTAGAAAAATGTATGAAACCTTAGAACATTCTGCTAAGTGAGGTCAGCCAGTCTCAGGAAGTCAAAGGTTGTATATTTTCTCTCATATGTGCAAGCTAGAGAAAAATAGGAAAGAAAAGGGGCTGCAAATAGGAGAGAGACCATTACAGTAGTGGAAGGGGATGGGAGGGAGAAGTGGAGGTGAAAAAGGAGGCTTTAGGAAGAAAACAGATCAAATAATGTTATGTTCTTATATGAAGGCATCACTACTAGCCTCACTAACATGTATGAGAAGGGAGGATAGGGGAGCAGAGTGGAATCCAGAGGGATGTTGAATAATTATAGTGTATGAATAAAATAAAGAAAATGCAATAGCAATTAAAATAGTGCAGCAAAGAAATACAGACATAAGAACCAGTGAAAAACTAGAGAGCCCAGAAATAAATCCATGATCATATAATGCTCTCTCAAAAATTCATAATAAATTTTAATATATGGAAATCATAAGGAATATGTTCTCTGACCAAGGTAGAAACAAGCTAGATGTCAATAAGGAAAAGATTAGAAAACTCTTATATGTGCAGAAATTAAGTAGACATGTCAACAATCCCATTTTTCATATAAAAATTAACTAACAATAATTATGTTGAATGATACTAAAGTTGTTACACATCAAAATTTGTGAAATAGAGCTAAAGCTGTGACTGGAGGAAAATATATAGTACCAAATAAACATATTAGAGAAGAATGAAAGCTAAAAGTAATTACCTATTTCAAGAAATTAGAAAAATAACCATTTAATTTCACAGGAAGTTGAGGAAAAGTAACATAGAAGCATACATTAAAGAAACAAAAGCAGTCATGTGAGGTGGCACATACCTCTAATCCCAGGACTTGGGAGGCTGAGATAGGGGGGTGGCAGTATGGAGGCCAGTATCAGCAACTTAACAAGACCTTCAGCAACCTGGCAAGATTTTGTTTCAAAATAAAATAGAGGTGAGGGTGTATATCAGAGGTAGAATGCCCCTCTGTTCAATTACCACTACCACACAAAAAAAGAAAGGCAACAAAAATAGAAATAAAAAAGCCTACAGAGTTCCAGAAAAGACAAATAAAGTGTAAGTGGCCTTCATTATTTATGGATTCTGTATTTATTAATTTGCCTGCTTACTAAAATGAATTTGTAATCTCAAAATCAATACTCATGGATCTTTCACAGTTATTTGCAGACATGCACATGCCATAAGGCAGTAACAAATTTGAGTCTTTCAATACATAAATTTCCGGCTATGGAGAAAACAAAGACAATGCTCTGCGTTTTTGTTTTAGCTATTATATTATAAATAAGTAATTTTACTTAATATATTTAGTACCACATTTTTTTTTTTGCGGTACTAGGGATTGAACTCAGGGGTGTTCTACCTCCAAGCTACATCCCAAGCCCTAATTTTTTTCTTTATTTTGAAACAGGGTCTCACTAAGTTGCAGAGGGCCTCACTAGGTAGCTGAGGCTGGCTGCGAACCCAGATCCCCTGGTCTCAGCCTCCCAAATGCTGGGATTACAAGCGTGTGCCACCATGCCCAGCTAGTACCACATTTTTATGCTTATTGTTAGTGAGTTTTCCTTTAAAATGGCCCACAAATGTAGTGCCAAGGTTTGGTTTTGTGTTCCTAAATACAGAAAAGTTTTCATGTGGCTTTAAAAAATACATGTGTTATATAAACATTGCTTAGGCTTCAGTCATTATGCCATTTACCATGAATCAAATGTTAATGAATAGGTGGAGCAGCAGCAGCCATTAAGCCACCTCCATGGCACAGGGATCAATTAACATGGAGATATCTAGCAATCTCCTGCATACCCAGCGACCAGACGTGGAGTAAGTGACTCCAGAACCCCACTTCCTAACCAGGCTGCAGATCCCCGCACCTTCCACAGTGACCCGAATGCTTGGTACGACCACCTTAAGCCCCCGAGGGACCACCCCAGCTCACCTCTCCCTCCAGAGCCAGATCAACTGCACTGCAGAGCTTGAATCAAAACTGCCGCAAAAGCAGCCTCTTGATGGAAGGAATGAAAAGCAAAGCAGCAGCAGCAGCAGAAAAAAAAAAAAAACAGTGAATAAAGCAACAAAAGCAGCTGAACAGAACCCAGGGAGAAAAAAGGAGCCGGCGCACGGCAGTGGCGCGCACCGCGAACCGGCGGCCGCCATTTTGCCAGCCACCATCTTGCAGGTCACCAAGAGCAATGTGTATTAGCACCAAGACTTTCAACTACCTCCTGCGCACACAACAACCAGAAGCAAAATAAGAGACTACAGAATTCCACACCCTAATCAGGCAGCATATTTCCGCAGGATCAACAGTGATCGAGAACACCTGGCACAACCATCTTAAGCTTGCAGTGAGGACACCCCAGATCATGCCTCCCAATGGAACCAGAGCAGCAGGGATCTGTAAGTTAAATTGCACCCCCAGGATGCAGGGGCCCCTATAAAAAGGGCAGACTCAGTCACCTGCCCTTCAAGCGATTGGATAAGAGTAGAAGTGCGGGAGGGACCCAGTGCACACAGGGCATAGAGAACTTCCAGGCACCCTGGAAAATGCCCGGCCTATAGATTGCATCCCCGCCACCAGCAAAGGCAGAAAGAGAGATACAGACAGGCCCTGTGGAGAGCTCTGAGACACAAGCTTGCAGCAGGAGAGGCATCAGCAGAACTTTCTGCCTGCACTGACAAACCAAATAATAATACCAGAGACACATTCGAAAATTTAATAGAGTGAGCAGACATTTAAAAGCTGAAAATATCCACGCAGATTCAAAAGGACTGCAGAGGCCAATTTAGCTCTGTACTTACAAACAAGCAGGGTTTTTGTTTTTGTTTCTTGTTGTTGCTGCTGTTGTTTTTTGGGGTTTTTGTGTGTGTGTGTGTGTGTGTGTGTGTGTGTGTGTGTATTTTGTTTTATTTGCTTTTACTCTGTGTTTGTTTTGTATTGCCTTGACTTATTTATGTTTATTTAGATGATTGGTTGTTTTGTTATTTCTTGCTTAGTTTGTTGAATCTCCTCCTTATCCCTTTCACAAGCTTCCCTCACTCTCTCCCATCTATATTCCTCTCCTCAACACTTTTCCTCCTCTCTTTTCTTCTTCCTTTTTTCCCTGTCTCATATCAAGACCATCTCATACTACCACACCTAAAACTCTACATTGACTACCAGAATCCCCCAACATATCCACTATCTCTAATCTTTAAATATATCACCTCAACACACTGAACCTCTTATTCTGCTGGACCATACCCTCTACTTTACCCTATTCTTATATTCATCACTGTGACTTCTCACCCAAACTTTACCACAGAACACAACCTGTCCCTGTATATACTAGCGGACGCCTCTAAACCCCCACTGCAGAGATTGGACGAGAAAGCTTCCAAGAGCAGCAAAAATATAAATTTAAGAACAGGGAAACTATGGGAAGGAAAAATAACAAAGAAACAATGAGCCACCACAACCCCTCAATAACAGATCTCGCCAACCCAGAATGACAGAGATTACCAGAAGAACAATTCAGATCTTTAATACTAGAATCAATACAAGATTTTCAGAAAGAATGTAGGGAGAGTTGGAAAGAAATAAAGGAACAAAGAATCTGACACCCTGAACAGGAACCAAAGAGAAGCATTGAAGGAAGTAAAAGATGCAATAACTGAAGTGAAAGCATCAATACAAACTATAAACAGTAGATTAGAACACATGGAAAATAGAATATCACTCTTAGAAGATGACCATTCCAAAAATGAATCCATAGTACATAGTTTAGAAAAAATAAAATTGACGGTATGAATTGGACATCAATGAGATCTGGGCCAATTTTAAAAGAGCTAACCTAAGAATAATAGGCATAGAAGAGGGATTAGAAGTTGAAACTAATGGTATAAACAAAATTTTCAAAGAAGTAATACCAGAGAATTTTCCAAACATAGAAAGAGAAGTTGACACACAGGTACAAGAAACATATAGAACAAATGGTGTTGGCAAAACTGGTTAACCATATGCAGGAAAATGGAAATAAACCCCACTTTCTCACCCTGCACAAGAGTCAACTCAAGGTGGATCAAAGACCTGGAAGTCAGGTCTTTGAAGAGCAAAATCATGTTGTTTGTAGGGAAATGGATGCAACTGGAAAACGTTATGTTAAGTGAGATTAGTCAGTCACAAAGAGTAAAAAAGCATATATTCTCCCTAATATATGGATGCTAGGGAGAAGATGGGGCATAAGAGGGACTCCAGGTGAAAAAGGAGAAACCCTGATAAGCAAAGAATTTGACTTAACTGATGGTGATGGATACTAGGGAGAAGATGGGGCATAAGAGGGACTCCAGATGAAAAAGGAGAAACACTAGATAAGCAAAGAAGTTAACTTAACTGATGGTGATGGATGGGGGGACGGGAGGGGGGAGACACCCTAATGTACATGATGTACTTTCACAAATATATCAAAGTCAATCACTAAGCCGGGCGTGGTGGCGCACGCTTGTAATCCCAGCATTCGGGAGGCTGAGACCAGAGGATCCGGGTTCGCGGCCAGTCTCAGCTACCTAGTGAGGCACTCTGCAACTTAGTGAGACTCAGTTTCAAAAATAAAGAATAAAAAAGAGGGCTGGGGCTGTAGCTTGGAGGTAGAATGCCCCTGAGTGGAGGGATGGCGAGGGAGTGGGGTGGGAATTGGGGAAGGGGTTAAATGAGAAATGCGTGTATATATGCCTTTATCAACTTGTACCTAACAAAGATATATGATTACACTGCACCAATTGATTTTTTAAAAAGCAGGAAAAGAAAAAAATGTTAATGCATAAACAATATACATTAAATAGAGTGTCCTTAATAATATAATTATATAATATGATATATATGAATATATATATACATATAAAATCGAGAGAAAGTTCACTGATAAGTTTAGTAAAATATTGTGACTAGAAGCTTGCTGAAAACTAAACCTGTATTTATTCTAGGAGTAATTATTCATTGTTCATTAATTTGATGTTCACAGTAAGGGAGAAAATCATATAATCATCTCAATATATGTTTAAAATCATTTGACAACATTAGCAACTGGAACATGATTTTTAAATAGTATTAGCAAGCTCAAAATACAGTGAAACTTTCTTATTCTCATAAAGATTATCTACAAAACTCCTCTACCTCTCTCCTCCTATTGATTGATTTTTACTTCGGAAATTCAAACCTTAAATTTCATCTTCAAGTTTTTTCTGTGTGTGTATGTAGTACTGGGGTGCTGCACCACTAAACTACACCCTGGCCTCTTTTTTAAAACAGGATTTTGCCAATTTACTGTGTGCTGACCTCAAACCTGCAATCCTCTTGTCTCAACATCCCAAGTACTAGGATTACGGGCATGTACCATGGAGCCTCTCTCTCTCTCTCTCTCTCTCTCTCTCTCTCTCTCTCTCTCTCCCTCTCCCTCTCTCTCTCTCTCTCCCTCTCTCCCTCTCTCCCTCTCTCCCTCTCTCCCTCTCTCCCTCTCTCCCTCTCTCCCTCTCTCCCTCTTCCTCCCTCCCTCTCTCCCTCTCCCTCTCCCTCCCTCCCTCCCTATCTTCTTCCCTATGCCCATCTGAAATCAGTATGATAGCTAACAGGTCATGTTTTTTAGATGAGGAAATGGGATATATAGCCCAAATCAGAAATCTTAATGGGTTATTTACTTAGTACCAGAGCCCAGGACTCTATATAATCTTGTAATATTTATTTCTAATGCTGAAATAGTAGTCTTCCATAGCTACACCAATACTAATTTGTTATTAAAATACATCAGACCTTCCACTTCCCTTTTGAAGACCTGCACACTAACAAGCAGTTTGTAAAAAAAAAAAAAAGTTCAGATAACCTTATTTAGCTTTCACCAGAATTTGAAGCTGCCAAATAAGATATAATGCAAACAGAAGAACTAGTAGAAAGAATACACAACTTTAAATGAAACTATACCTCCTTTTGAAACTGATCAGAGTCACTTGAAGAAAGAATTAGTCGCAGGCTCTTGTGCCGGCGAATAAGAATTTCCTTTGCTTGTTCTGCTGCTCCCATTTCTCCTGGAAGAGTGTACTTGTTGTATGATGGTGCCTGGTAAAAATGTAAAACACAGAGATTTCAAAATTAAAATGTAAATAATGTGAAAAGTTTAAGCAATTAAAGCTATCTATACACAAGTGAAATTATATAAACTATTAATGTATAAAATGTATTAGACTTTTTCAGAGATTCCAAAATGTATAGATCTCTTTCATCCTTTATATATCTCTACTGGGTTGACTAATAAGGCATATTTTTTAAGAAAAAAAATATAAAGAATTTCTTTGGTTTAAAGATTTCATAAAGATATAATATGAAAAGAACTATCATATAAATAAACCCATATTTATTTTATAATGTATTGCATATTTAGAGGATTGGTGTGATACTTTTGAAACTAAGTATTCACTGAAATTTTGATGACTGGATTAGATTACTGTTAAAAACTAGCCATTACTTTAATATTTTCAAAATGAAAGTATGAACCAGAAACTAATGAAAAATTCATTAAATTTAGATGGAAGAAAAGAACAAGATGGAGGAAGACATGGATAAGAGATGTGCTTATCGGAACTACCTCATAGTATACTATCTCATAGTATATTCAATAGTAGAATGAAATCATCTTTAAATAATAAAGAAAACAGATCTAAAGGGAAAAATAAAAACAAACTTGAGTTACAGAAAAGATTGAGTTGTCAATTAGATTAGATTGAGCCTTGTTGCTGAAACAACCAAAATATAGGAAAGTACAGTTTGTAAGACAAGGCAACACAGAAGCATGAGCCGAGAAAAATGGAAACAAAGGAGGTGAGCCCTGCTCTTACCTGTCTTACTTCTTTGGAAGATTGCCTACATTGTGGTGCAAAGAATAGAAGCCAAGTATAAAATTCATTATTTTAGAATGATAAACAGGTACCTTCATTAAGAGAACCTAAGGACATTAGGTTCTCTTAATGAAGAGAACAATAGGCTTAATGCATGAAAAACAAAAGTTTAAAATATATGAAGCAAAACCAGAAATAATTGTAAGGCATAATAAATGAATCTAAAATACAGTCAGAGATTGCAATACTCTCGTTATCTGACAGGCTGGTAATACAGAAAATCAGCAATAGAGAAGACTTGAATAGTATTATCAGCCAAATTAACCAAAATGACATATATAGGCCACTCCAACCAACAAAAAACAGAATATATTTTCATTAATGGATATAGAGAACACTAACAAAGATACATCATATTCTAAGCCATAAACCAATTTTCAATAAATCAAAAGTATTCAAGTAGCACAAAGTATATTCTCAGATGGTGATTAAATTGAATTCCAAATTAATAACATAAATGTACCTGAAATATTACCAAATATTTGGAAACATGATAACACATTCTAAATAGTCAATTATTCCGATAATATGTCAAAGGAAAAATTCAAAATTATTTTGAAGTGAATTAAAATGAAGCTGTAACATATCAAAATTTGTGGGATGGCATTATATTTATATTTAGGGAGAAATTTCTGACCACTAAGCACCTATAACTGAAAGGAGAAAATATCTAAAATTAACCAATATGGTTTCTATGTTAAGAAACTAGGAAATTGATGATCAATTGAAATCAAAATAGAGTTCTATTCATTTTCCTACAAATGACATAATTTTGTTTTTCTCTATGGCTGAATAAAGCTCCATTGTGTGTACATACCACATTTTCCTTATCCATTCATCTAATGATAGACATGTAGGTAGGTTCCATAACTTGGCTATTATGAATAGGGCTGCTATAAACATGGGGATGCATGTATCATTATAGTATTCTAAATTTAATTGTTTTAGACAGATACTGAAGAATAGCACAGCTGAGTCATATGGTGGTGCCATTCCTAGTCTTTTGAGGACCCTCCATACTGCTCTCCATAGTGGTTGTACAAAATTACAATCTCACCAACAATGTGTAAGTGTTCCTTTTACCCTGTATCATCACCAACATTTTTTGTATTATTGATGATGGCCATTCTAAGCACAGTGAGATAAAATCTAAGTGTAGTTTTGATTTTAATTTCCCTGAGTGATAAGGACTTTGAACATTTCTTTTGAGAAATGTCTGTTGAGTTCATATGTACTTCACATGTACATCTATTGACTGAATTATATGTCTCACTGGTGTTATGTTTTTTAGTTCTTTATATATTCGGGATATGAATTGCTGGCAAGGCTGCAGACTATCTGAAACTTTCTTATACTAATGGTGGAAATGTTACATAGTTACACTTTGGGAAAGTTTTTTTTTTTACTTTGGAAAATAGTTCGGCAGTTTCTTAAAAATTTAAACATAAATTTTCTATATGATTCCACTCTGAAATATTTATCAAAGAGAAATAAAAGCTTATTTGTATACTTGCATACAATGTGTATGTCAGCTTTACTTGAAATAACAAACTGGAATCAACCTAAATAGCCATGAACAGGTGGATGGATAATCAAATTTTGTTAGGTCCATATAATAATATACTATAATAAAAAGAAATAAACTACCAATATACTCTACAATTGGAATGAACCTCAAAATAATTATGTACTTCTGAGGAAAAAAATCCAGACAATATATGTATATAAAAGTCATTTTACTTACATAAAATTCTAGGATATGTAAAATAATATATAGTGAGAGAAAGCAAGTCATTTATATTTTTTTAAATAGAATGATTGTTGAGGAGCAGGAAGGACTAATTCCTAATAGGAACAAGGACATTTTGGGGAATGGTAGATGTGCTCATTATTCTGACTGTGGTATGGATATTGAAATATATGTATCCATAAGTCAAATCTTATTAAATTATACACTGTAGATACTTACAGTTTGTTTGTCATTGATACTTTAATTCACCTGCTTAAAACAATAAGCTTAAAGAAATAATACTAAGTATTTACAGCAGAGAAAATATTTCAACTGACTTGAAAACAATGTTTTCATTGTTTATACCTAGTGAATATATTCTAAGGACTAAACAATTATAAATAAGTATTCAATTCTATTTATTCTTCTAATTGAAATTAGCAATATTTGTAATTTTAAAATATCAAATATATGTCATACATATTTGTATACATATTTCAGTTTTGGAGAAAATAGATATAAAATCAAAGAGAATTACTGAAATACTTTGTGTTAACTGGAAATAACTATAAGATCTCAGGATTTTTATTCTTGTGTGTGTGATTTCCTAGATGTGTCTAGTAAAATTTGGATAAATAATGTCAAATAATAGCAATAATTCTAAGACTGTGATATATAACTGCAAAATGAACCAGAGTTTCATAGAAAATGTCTGGTTTAAAATCTGAATCAGGAATATATCAGATGATCCTTAGATATCTTATCATAATAGGGAGCCTAGAAGCTACTGAAGATTTCTTGAGTCATGTTAAAAACACACCAAGGCTAATTTGGACCTGGGGCTCACACGCCAAAGATGGAGCTATCTAAGCATCAATAAGTTAAAAACTGAAACAAATAAAATATGTATCAAATATCAAAATACATCAGATATAAAATACCTATTTATTTATAAAATAACACTCTCTAGACATCTTTGGAGCTTACTAATATGCCAACTCATTACTTAAATGTATAAATAATGTGAAAAAATAAAGATTACGTCTTGTCTTTCCTATAAGAAAACATCTTCAGGGATACCAAATACTTGATGAATAATAGCTCTCCTTTAAGAAGAATTCTAGCCAGCAAGTGTAGAAAGACATACAATTAGAAAGTTACCATTTCGCAACCTCTGATGAAATAAAAGACCTGGGCAACAGTCATAAAAATTGATTGGGGAACTTTATAATGAATGGATCAGGCTGAAAATTCATGGATATATTTTAGAGAAAATTATATTTCTTCTGGTTTAATTCTATATGAAGTAAACATCATTACCTATGAAGTTCTCTTAATTAATAATTAAAGCTGAATCTAATTAAATCTCTAAATCTATTGACTTAACAGAAATTGTGAGATTAGAGGAACATGTTAAATTACACCACAAGGATGCAATCAGCCAAAGATAGAGACTGAGACATTCTATGGGACAAATTATCCACTTTCTTCAACAAATAAGCAGCTTATTAAAGGTGTAAAGTTAGAGATTAGAGAAAACCTAAAACAAATATGTGAACTTGTTGATTCCTGCTAAAATTTTTTTTAAAATGTGAAAAGATGATTCTGAGACAATAAAGAAAAACTTAACATGTACTGCTTACTGGATAATATTAAGGAATTATTGTTAACTTGGGGGAGTATAATAATGATATTGTTATCATTTATGTACTGGCAGATTGAAGTATTTGTGAGTAAAATAATATTTCTGAGTTGATAGTTATTTAATCTGGGTGAAAGATATGTGAAAATTCATCGTATCTTCTACTTTTTATATGTTTGAATATAAAAATAATTTTAATGACCTGTTAGATTCATATTCCCATGTAGAATACAAAGCTATCCTTTATAGTACCTAGGAAAGGCTCATGGAAGTATTCTAAGTATAGAAAATCTACCTGGTTGAGAATTAATTTGCAAGTCAAAATATAATGTCCCTGGATTCCGACTATCAGGTATAAATTGCAGCTTTCCTGCTTATTAACTGTACAATCTTGGGAATGTTAGATTGGCTTTTCTCAGCATTTTAATGAAAATATTGATGGTACTAACTCCACACAGACAAAATAAAGTACAACTAAAATAATCCCTGTGAAGAGTTAGCGTAGTACATGGCACATAATAAATGCCAAATAAAGGTTAATTGCCTTTATTAATCCATAGTTTCATGCACCATTTTACAAGAGGAGAAAACAGTTCAAATCACTATTTGTAACACCATGAAATTACAAGGCTGCATATGATCTGCGGAAATCATCTACTACCTTTAAATAGTTTGAAGTCTAAATCATCAGAAAGAATGGAATATTCATCTGGGAAGAGAAGCTATAAAGATGTCATATGACCTACTTCCCCTCACTTGGATAATTTTTTCTATGTTTTTTTCCTCCAGTCCTTGACTTTTTCTACCCACTTATTATTTACGTTTAAAAAATAAAACTATGCACAATTCCTTAAAAAGAATCTAATAATTCATAGTATAGATGTATTTCTTCACAATACCTTGAACATTATAATTACTTCATATATAATGTAAGAAGTAGTATTTATAATTATAAATTTAGGAAATAAGGATATCATGTTGTTTACAAATTTGAAACGATAATTTGAATTATGTATGAACTGACATGAAAATAATATTCATTTATTATGATTAGTTATTTATGTTCCATCCTTTTACTCAAGAGTTCAAAGTGATTTTCACCTTCATTGAGCTCTATTCTCTAAGATTTTTTTAATCACTTATATAACATCAAAATAAAATATTTTTATATTTATGTTAGCTGGCACTTCCATTATATTTATTTGTTATTAATGCTACAAAATGAAGACAGGCAAAAATTATCTTAACAGTAATGGCCTAAAAACTACAAGTTTAAATCAAACTTTTTCTTATTTAAATGTAAACTTTTTATTTAAAAAAGCATATTTACACACTTGCAAGATAATAATTTTTTCAGTGAAGAAGGGGGAAAGAGAGGATTCTGATGTGATATAAGAATTTCCAAATTTTAATTATCAAAGAAACATCATCTAATGTTCAATCCTAGACTTATGCATATTTTTCAGGGCCCATAACTTTAAATATTTGAAATTTGGTAATTCTCTAGTAACAAAAACTACTTTAAGACTAAAACATTCAATTTTTATAATATGCTAAGTAAAAGAGTTTACGATAGAAAACCATTTACTTGAGAAAATGTCATCGTTCACGATGCTTATGCATCATGCATTGCAGTGTAGTAGGAATTAAATAGAAATTGTTAAAGCACTTTCTCATGAATAACAAGTCTGAATGTGACTTAACACTGACTTGTCATTTCATTTACCACACAAATATTCCTGTGACATATAAAAGGATCAAAGTTCATTTGGAAATTACAGAAAAGTAACTAAAATTATTCTGTCTGTGCAACTAATGAAGTGATATGCACTAAAAAAATTCTTACCACTCTCCTGATTTTATAAAGGTTGGTGGTCAATATTTCTTGAATATTAGCTACAAGGTCTTGATTTGGAGGAGCTAGGGATGTGATTGGCATGGTTCTTTCACGGTTATGGCTGTAAAGAAATTGGATTACTTGTAAGCATTCAATACACAAATGTACAAATCCAATAAACATTCAAAAAAGCTAAAATATCATTAAACAGATGCTTTCTAATGATGCTTTGAAAAGTTAATTGAGAATTAGTTGGAGAGTGAAGAATATAGAACAGCCACCTTGTAAAGCAGAAATCTGAGATTTAATCATAACAAATTCAGACACTGAGGAAATTTCTACTTGTAAACCCATTTATCAGTGGATATATGAGCAAAAATATCTCACATGGTATTTCTTTCGATAAATGCTAAAAATTGTATAACAACTGCAAACTTGATAGGCAATCAAATACATACACATATAAAATATCTATGAAAGTTGCAGATGGGATATTTGTTGAAATTTTATTTAAATAACATACTCATCTTTCAAGGAAAATGGCAAATAAAGTAACTATGAAAATTGAAACAGACATCAAATTTATACTGTTTTATACTAGTATTTCAGACCTGTGAGATTATTTTTACACATGCTACCATGTAATGATAGCTGAATTGAATTTCCTCTATTACTACTACTACTACTACTACTACTACTACTACTACTACTGCTGCTGCTGCAGCTACTATTACTACTATCACTTGTAAGAATATTTTTATGGTAATAATGCCATTAATACTTTACTATCACTTCAAATTGTGAAAGTTATTAATAATTAATAAAGATATCTCAGTCAGGTGTGTGTGGTGAGACAGGAGCATTGCAGATTTGTGGCCAGCCTCAGCCACTTAACAAGGCCCTCAGCAACTTAGAGAGAACTTTTTCAAAATAAAATAAAATATAAAATAATAAAATGGGGCTATAATTGTGGCTCAGAGGTAGAATACCCCTGGGTTCAATCCCTAGTACCAAAAAATAAAAAGAAAGAGATCTCAAATCCTAAAGATTTACTATATTTCTTATCTAAATATTAGTGTCATATTTATAGTATTAAATCAAGGGGAAATTTAAATATTTATATTGTCACTTTATATGGTGAAAGCTAATCTAATATAGATAAAACGAAGTTCACATTTAGGGTACTAACTTAATCAGGCTTGCTATATACATTTCTTAAATATGTCAAATTTATATTGAGCCATCCATTGTGATAAAGATATTAGTAATTATACTCTTCAAAAATCCAATCAAAGCCTAATGTACTAAAAGATTTTTAGCAGAGAGTATACAATCATTACCCACTTATCTTTCTTTCTCTATAGCTCAGCCCCTTCCCACACATCCAGCTGAGATAATTTACAGCAAAAAGATTTTAGGAATTCATTTGATGCAATTCACATTGAAAAGGCAAGTCAAAATTCCAAAGAAAAATGATGTTATCTCCTAACTAAAAATCTCTTAAGAGGAAAAAAACATGTTGTAATATATTTTCATATCCTATTCCAGCACTTATTTGCTACCATGCTCTTGAAAAGACATTTCTTAACTTCAGCCAATGGTTTAGAATTCCCAAAAGATTCTCAGTCCTCAGTTTAGGATATTTTTATTCATTTTTTACCTTACATTCAATTTACTTTCAATTTGTACAATTTCCTCTCCTAAATGCTGGTATAATTTTTCTGATTACAAAGTTACTATATGTGAACTATCCAAAATACAAAAAATATATATATATACATATATAAATCAAATAGTCTCACTATCTAGAGAAAACTATGATTAAAACTTGGTGTATGAATTTCCAGAATTTCTAAGATACTGGTATATAAATTATATTTTCTACTAATATGATAATACTATACTCTCTAATTTTCAAAATTCTTATTCCATTCGACAGTATAACTCAGACTTAGGTTCACATCAATATTTACTCTGTATCTGCATCATGTTAAGGATTGTATAGTGTTCTAGCCAAGTACTATTAAACAAGATCTAAGCTTTCAGGACTTAATTTCTGGATGTAGAATAGAGAAGAGTAGTACCCATCAATTAAATGTATTCCTATTAATTTAAGTATTGACCAGTTGAAAAAGATTAGCACAATGATAAGTTAACTCTTTTGTCCTTGGCTAAATGTGCAACTACAATTACCTCATACTAATTAAAATAAATTACACTGAAGGACTAAAAACACTATGTATATAATTGAATCCAGGGGCATTCCATCTCAGAGCTACACTCCTTGACTTTTTATTTGGAAACGGTGTCTACCAAAGTTGCCAATGATGTAGCTAAATTGCTGACACTGTCCTCAAACCTGACATCCTCCTGTCTCAGCCTCCCAAATACGTGAATTACAGAAGTGCACCACTGAATTGGTTTAGAAAGTTAATCAAAAGAATGTCTCCACCTCCAAATTTCATGACACAGGAAAACATCAAATCTCTACTGAAGCATCATATGAAGCAAGTAATTAAAATAACATGTTTTTCTTTTATTACTTCTTCCTTATGCATTTCCCTTTCGATGTTTCTCCTTTCTCTTAACAATTGTTTCATATCTATAGCTAGGAAACCCCCAATTTATAATTTTTTCTTTATTGATTCTCTCCATCAAAAGCAAATTAAACACATTTAACATTCACTTTAGTGTGTGTGTGTGTGTGTGTGTGTGTGTGTGTGTGTGTGTAACTAGGGCTTTAACCCAGGTGTGCACTATCACTGAGCTATATCCCCAGTCCTATTTTCTTTGTTATTTTGAAACAGAGTCTCTCTAAATTACTGTGTGGCTAGATTTGATCCTCCTGTCTCAGTCTCCCAAGTACTGGGATTATGACTGTGAGATACCATGCCTGGCTTCAATTCAGTTCTTAATCAACAAAAATCAATAATAAATAATTTTACTTAACATGAAACTTTAAGTGAAATAAAATGCAAAGATGTATTTTTCTTGGAGATAACCTTTTAAACTCTTAAAAACTAAATGTTTCATATACATAATTTGTTTCTTTAAGTTCTACTTGCCATTCCAGTTTAAATAATGCAGACTATGGTACTCAAACAACAATTCTGAGCTTGTTTATTTATGATTTTCTAGGAGATTATACAAAGAAAGGCAAACTGTTTTAAAAAGGAAGACACTTTGAAAAACTCTGTTTTTCTGTGATATCTAATTAAACCAATTAAAACACACACACTAACACACTTACACAACACTTACAACAAAGATGTACTAGATGGTGTGTGCATTAACTGGCCTGCTTCTGCCAGCTCAATGGCATGTTTTCTCTCAAGCTTTTCATAAAGAAGCACAATGCTTGATTTGGACTGGTCATATTCTCTGAGTAAAACCTTCTGCAGATATCTGCTGTTGAAATACTCCAATCTGTTTAGGAAGCAAAAAATATATATAAATTCCAGGACTTTAATACTTATTTTTCAGGACTTTTATACTCTAGTCAAAACATCTCAGACCTGGTTCACCTACTGCCTATTCCAAATTTACTTCATTAAGTAGAAATTTAATACATGGCAGAGGGAAGAAAAACTTGTGAGAAATTGTAATTTAATTTCAAATATTTGATTACGTAGAAACTAATGCTTTAGGTTTAATCAAATATAATCAATTAGGACAAGAGAAATTTGACCATAAAGAAAAAAAATCTTGCATCAAAGACAGAAATATTAGCTAAGCAGAGAAAGCTATAAAAGAGGATACTCAATTCAATTTATTTTCAAGTGATGGGAAAGCTTTGTGAAAGGTTTGCTCAAGGAACTTGAAATTAAACTTAGACAACTCACAAAAGGAAAGAAAACCATGTTAGTTCTCAGCTTTACAACACTTGAGTAAAAAGTTCAACTAAATATGGATTTATGGCCAATAAAGTCACATATATGTATATATTTTAGATGAACTATGATGTGAAATACTTTCTTGGGCTCTACTTTTTCCGCAAAATTTTGTATAATAAAAGGCATATTCTAATGTTTTAGATATCAGGTTCCCTTGACTATATCCTGAAGCTCTCTACCTGAAATGTGCTTAGGAAGACAACAGGTGGCAGTATTGGGCTGGGGGGGAAAAAAACTGTAGAAGGTTACAAATAGCATTTTTTTCTTGATTAAAAAAATTGAACATAGACTTTTGGGACTTAGATGTGCTCTTTTAAGTGTGGTACATATTTGTATATAAAGGATGAACTCAAAGGAAATAAATGAGAAAAATGACCTAAATTTGTGCAACCATGAAGTTATCAAAAGTTTTATATCTCCTCACAGACAAAAGGTTCACTATATTAAACTATATATAATATACTCATACACAAAGCTAAGTAATTAGCCTAAAGTTTTCTTTGTAAACAATATTATGGAGCTCACTGCTGGAGTGTTTGCCCAGCATGTACAGGGCCCTAGGTTTGATCCCCAGCAACGAAAAAAAAAAAAAAAAAAAAAAAGTTTTGCTATTTGACTTATCAGAGAAGAAAAAGCAATTAGTGTGAATTCTCCCAATAATGGTCTATATACTATCCCTATAACAAAAATAAGCATTCAAATAGAGCAAGTGGAAAATATCTATTTGCATTTAGATATATGGCAAAGAAATATTTTTTATCAGAATTTAGTATAAAGTTCTTTGAGAGGGGGAAGACCAGTATAATTTTTCTTTATTCTTTCACTTTAGCTTCATGTTATACCTCTCTTAAAAGGTGACATAAAAAGATGCCTACAAATTATCAGGCTTAGCACTTGTGCAAGGTGCTTGCTGCTAAACGATCTGGTTCAAGTTGGGACTTGATATCAAAACAGAAGCTTTTAATATGTATTAACTTTTCAGTGCTTATGAAGAGTTTATAATTTAAAATAATTCAAACATTTATATTAAAATGTAGGATTAGATTGAGCATCAACAAAAAGTGATCCTTTATAGTCCACTGTCACTCAACTCCTTTGAAAATATTTATTGGGAATATATTGTGTGACAGGAACTCTTCTAAGTGCTATAGTTACAGAATTTAACAAGACAGACACAGTTTTCACTCTCACACAACTTACATTTTAATGGAAGACGATCATACAATAAAATAATACATTTTATATTATATTTTAAAATAAAATTTATAAAATATCATTTGATAAACATGATAAAACATTAAAATACCAGAATTTTGTATTATTAAGAGACTTACAGTACACTGATACAATAAAAAAACTATTGAGTAGTGCAGGAAGAAGTCTCTGAGATGAAATTTAAGATAAAACTAGAATGGTAAGAAAATACTGGGCATACAAGTATCAAGTAGAAGAGCATTTCAGCCAGAGGGAATATTATGCATTGACTTGAAGGTAGAAATGTCCTTAATTTAATGGGTTGACTAAACAGAAGGAAAATAAGGCTGTAATGCAGTAAATGACAGAGGGAATACTTTTGAAAAGGGGTAAGAAAATTTGCCAGTGGCCAATTAATGCAGGCATTTGTAAACCCAGAAGAATTTTTTTTTTATTTTTAAGGGCAAGATATTAAATAGTTTAATTATGATAGTAATTTCATCTGATATAAAATTCATTTTTCTGAAACTATAGTTAATATTTCCAAGAGAAAGGGATGGCCTGAGAATTTCATGGCACAATGTTTTATTTGGGAGTTTCAATTTAGCATCAGCTATATTTCTTATGGTAAGGAAAATAAGAGAAAAAGATGTCTATCTTTATTTTTAGTTGCCACCTTTTTAAATTAAAGGTAGATGAAATAAAAATCATTTCCAGTAGAAACATAATTAAAGAAAAATCAACTAATTTTGTTTCTATTTTCTTTACAAAAGCAAAGGGAACTTTTGACAAATCCTCACTTGTCTTTCCAGTAATATTGTCCCCAGTGTCCTGATATATCTTCTATGCCAGCCAGCAAATGATCAAAGAACTGAAACAGAATAAAATATGTATCTAAATAAATAGCATATATGAAGAACTTGGTTAATATCTACCCAATAAAGGGGTCCATCAAACGGATCCTCAAAATTGACTTCTTCTCACTTGTTTATTTCTTTGTCCTGAACTCTTTTGACAGTAAATATAAAAAGAAGTACTTATACTTATATATGACAAAATTTGCAGTATCTTTAGTGGAAGCACTAAAAGTACACTATTTGAAATGGGAAAGGCTCATATCAATTAGTATCACAAGACAGATTAATTAATCTGCTAAATATGATGGTACCATGAGGGGAAAAAATGGAGTAAAAGGCAAGTTCTCTGTCCTTGAAGACTTAAAACTAAATTGGAGAGGCATGACTTAATTAGATGCTGATCAAGTTAAAACTTGCCACATGTATATGTATATGTATATATGCAAGAGAAGACAAATTTAGGAAAGAATTTTTAAAATGTGGAGTAGAGCAGGATTATGTAAAAACATTCATTTTTAAACTGGCCCTAATAAAATAAGGATATGTGAGGCGGGGGGAAGATGTCATTCTATGCAATATGAACAACATAAGTAAACTGTGTGAAAGAAAATAAAGTTTATAAGAGAATTAGAGAAAAGGAAAGCTAAGTAGACATAGTCCGAGGGCAGAGAAAAGAGAACAGTTTATAAGGGGCTTTGAATATTACAGTTAAAAGTTTAATTATATATAACATCATAAAAACGTATAACCTAAACTCGTGAATGAGGAAACAATCAATAATCTAACTTGAGTGATAGTCTACAAATTTAGGATATATATTTTTTAAAATGCCAGTGTCATGAAAGACAATGAAAAGCTGCAAAACAGTTTTATATTAAATGTGATTAAAATATGGCAACTAGATGCAATGAATGATGTTGGATGAGGAGAAAATTGTGATTGGGACATTTGAAAATTTTTTGAATGTAGAATTGTATAAGATAACACTGTTGTATCAATTTGACCTTTCGGAATTGGGTAAATTGATTGTGATACTAAAATGTCCTTTTTTTAGTACTGGGAATGGAATTCAGGAACATTTTAACTCTAAAGTACAACTCCTTTTCATTTTTTTAAAAATTTTGTTGAAACAGGATCTCACTAGGTTGCAGAAGTTTTCACTAAATTGCTCAGGCTGGCCTCAAAACTGCAAATCTCCTGTTTCAGCCTCCAGTGCACTTGGATTATAGGCATGCACCACCACACCTGACTTACAATGTCCTTTTTCCTAGAAAATATTAATCCATGCTGATACACATAGGATGAATTGTCTGGATGTCTGCAACTTAGACTCAAATGATTCAGCAAAGTACAATAATAGCATGCACATATGTAAGCAGAAAATAAAGCAAAGTTAGAAAAGACAACAATTAATGAATCCTCTTCATTTAACTATCTTTGAAATTCTGTAGGCTTGAGACTTTTAAAAATACATGACAGAAAAAAGAAAGTAATGTTTGATTTATTCCTATAAATTGGTTAAATAAATTATGTCCTATTAATATAAAATATATTGTATACTCATTGAAGTCATTATTTCTTATGGGATATATAAGACAGTAACAATATTACTTTCTCTAAATTAACCTAAAATTTCATTCAATTACAATAAAAAGACCACCAGGTTACAGCTTAAGCAATCAAGTATTAAAATTTGAAAAGAACACAATGAGTTGAATTAGTCTTGCTTATGCAAGACTTAGACACATGATTACTAATAAAACATATGTTTTATAAGTAGAAAGCAATTTTCTTCCGAAAATGTGTCTCACAAATTTATTGACTCTGTCAAGATGATGTTAGAAGTAGTCACTAAATGCTCTTCTTTTTTATTAAAATTCTCAAATTTCTTTCAGTATTAGTAAATCTAAGGGTATATTGAAATCACTCTTCATATCCTCTATATTTCAGTATTTTAGTTATAATTTATATTAACCTACATGTTATAATCAATATTTCCAGTTCTATTTCTATAAGGATATAAAAGCAACTTATGTAAAATTTATGCATTTAAATTTCTCTGTCCTCTTATTTCTTATGTGAGATTTTGCATTTAACTCTGTATATATTTGAAACCCTGTTTCACAGAATATATTTGCAAATTAACTATTAAAATCTTTAACCTTTTCAACCCTCAATAGTATTTAACAGTCCACCAAAGAATCAAATATACTAAGAAAAATTTTTCAATAACATTTGACTTATACAGTTCAGCTTTGCTCTGTAATACCGAGTAGAAAATAAACTAAGTTACTGAAATAATTTTGCCTGGTCTTAAATATTATTATAATAAGATGGGTGTGGTGGTTCATACCTGTAATCCCAGTACTTGGGAGGCTGAGACAGGATAATCACAAGTTCAAAGCCTGCCTCATTAACTTAGCAAAACCCTTAGCAACCTAATGAGAACTTGTTTCAAAATAAAATAGGGATGAAAGTGTAGCTCAGAGGCAGAATGCCCCTGGGTTCAATCCCCAATAACATACACACACACACACACACACACACACACACACACACACACATACACTGAGTTAATAAAATGAAGAATCTAAAAATATTTAATTATTATTCAACCTGAATAGGTCCTTGGAAATCATGTAGACCACCATTTTAATATATTTATTAGGAAACCATAGTCACAAAAAAACTAAAAGGTTTCACAAGATAATATAGGACGTTGGATAGTCACAGAGCAAAAACTAAGGATTTGGAATTTGGGTTCTCAGTATTCTTACTCCCTCATTGGAAGAAGTGGCTTCTTGATTTTTCAAATTGTATATGAGCACAAAATAATAAACAACTATTTTGAAGTCAGAAAAGAATAGTTTAGTTTATTAGGAGAAATTATTCAAGAATAAAAATACCTTCATATAAGGATTAGTTACAATCAATAACATCACCAAGATTATATATAGATAGCTTACCCTAATAAGAATTTGTTCACTCACAGTTGGAGTGGTCTCTCTTCTTCTTGTCACATCTAACAAGTCAACAAGAGGACGGATGGTCGTCCCCTATAAAATAATAAAACAAAAGATAAATTTCTTTCATATAGAGTTAGTGCTTGAATATGTAAGTGTGTGTGTGCTGGTGTGTATGTGGATGACTGAGTCTGTGTGTACTTTAATCTGGCCACAATCAGAATGGGACTTAGAACATTATTCTAAAATTCAGAGGGACTATTGGGCATAAAATAATACCAGAGATTAAAACTGTTATCAACTTTTCACACTGGTCAACTGAAAATATAAACTGTATGCAAAAATCTGGGTCACATTAAAACCCCCCCAAAAAAATACTATACACTATACTTCACAAAGGAAATAGTAAAATCACATACTTCACAAAGGAAATAGTAAAATCACAGAACCAAGTTGTGGAAATTGGTTTTCATTTCAATGTCTGTCAATGAGGTCAGGCATATTGTTTTGTCTTAATTTTGCCTTATACATAAAAATTAGATTAGACATGTTACTTTAAGATTTCCTTAAGGAGAGATAATTAAAGGATCAAACATTCTGTATTAACAACCATTCATTAAGTGTGCCATAGTATTTATTGTGTATTATCTGATAGATTTTATTCTTAGAACTGGGGTCCCAGTGGAAAAGTAAAGTTGAATATGCTCATAGTGTTATGAAGTTTACGATGTAGTTTAATGTCTTGGGGAGAGAGCCATTACTCAGTGATCACATTAATGAAAAAAGATTTACAAACTGAATGAGGGAAATGTAGCATTTTTATGATAAAGCAATACATTTTAAATTGAAGGGTAACTAAGACCGGATGAATGTCACTAACTACATGAAGAAGAGAGACAATTCCAGTCTCAGGCAATGACATTGATAAGCCTCAATGGTAAGAGAAGGAATAGAACATTAGAAAATCTATCTAAATCCCCGCTTTGTAGGTGGGTTGTAGAATGCAAGGAGAGGTCTATTAATAACAGGACTGGATAGATAACTGGTTACACTATGCAAAGGTTTTCAGTCCATGTTATTTCTCTTTTTTCCTTTTTTTTCTTTACTTTTTACTAAGTCAAATGAACTATTGAAATAGATTGATCAGGTTTATTTTTAAAAGATTACTCAAGCTATAATATGATTGAAAAGTTTCTTAAATGAGTCATAATGGATATGAAGAGAATATTAAAAGTTCAGTTTGGTATTCTAGGGAATTGATGGTGATTGCTTGGACCAGGGTGATGGCAGAAGAGATATAGAAAAGTGGACTTATTGACTAAATTGGCCTGGAGAAAGGCAGTAGGATAGAAATGGAGACACAAAAGATATATCTGTTTTCATAACTGAGCACAATGGCAGAGGATGGTAAAACCAATCAAGATGATGAAGACTAAAACCAGGAACTAGGTTAGCAAAGAAAGTGAAAATTTTAATTTTAGGCATGAAATCCTTAAAATGCTTATGGAATATACAAGTGACCATGTAAAGAAAAGAGTAAGTGGGGCATGGTGGCACACGCTTGTAATCCCAGTATTTGGGAGGCTGAAACAGGAGGATTGCAGGTTTGCGGCCAACCTCAGCTACTTAGTGAGGCCCTCTGCAGCTTAGTGAGACCCCTGTTTCAAAATAAAGGAAGGGCTGGGTGTATAGCTTGGAGGTTGAATGCCTCTGGGTTCAATCTCAGTACTGAAAAATAAAAAGAGTCATTATATATGCTAAGACTCAAAGCAAATGTTTGGACTGGAGATACACATTGACACATAATATGTGCAAAGTCAGTAAATAAAGCCTAGTGTGAGTATGGATGAGATAATCAGGGGAAGAGGAAAGAGTAAAAAAAAAAAAGGCAAAAATCTAGATCCAATTCTTTATGAACTCCAACCTTTAATGTAGCCAGGCATGGTGGTACACAGCTGTAATCCAAGTACTGGAGAGGCTAAGACAAGAGTATCACAAGTTGGAGGCTAGCCTCAGCGACTTATGGGGACCTTGTTTCAAAATAAAAATAGAAAGTGCTGGTTTGTATCTCAGATGTCAATTTCCCCTGGGTTCAATCTCCAATAACAAACAAAATAGTAATAATAATTTAACAATTATATTATTCCTGCAAAAGAGACAGAAAAGGAGGAACTAAGGAGACTGGAAAATAAGAAAGTGGGCTGTCACAGAAAATGAAAAAAGAGAATGGTTCAAGATGACAGATTGATGCATGTAGAATGCTGTTGAGGGCTCAAGTGAAAAGAGAAGAAAGACACCCATTAGTGACCTCAATAAAAGATGTGGTAAAAAAAAAAAAGGTCAACAGAGAATATATTGTAGTTCAGTTTAGTTGTGTTGTATTGCTTTAAATGGGAGTGATTTAAGCCTGTTTAAAGCTGATGGAAGCCGGGCATGGTGGCGCACTCTTGTAATCCCAGTACTTGGGAGACTGAGACCATAGGATCCGCATTCGTGGCCAGCCTCAGCTACTTAGTGAGGCCCTCTGCAACTTAGTGTTTCAAAATAAAGGATGAAAAACAGGATTGGGGGTATAGCTCAGAAGTAGAATGCCCCTGGGTTTAATCCCCAGTACCAAAAAATAAATAAATAGAATAAATAAATAAATAAAGCTGATGGAAATTATCCTGTTGAGAAGTGTTAATATACATCAGAGAAAAGTGACAGAATATGCAAGATGATAAAGGAATACTTTACAGAGTACAGTTCGAGATAGAAACTTCCATTCCTATCGTAACAGAAGGAAGAGGATGGGAGCAGATCCTGGTAAGAAGATAAATTAAAGAAATACCCACTCTAAGCCAAATTACTCTGTGGAGATTTCCTTCTCCTTATGTTTTAGAAATTTTAGGTCTAAATTGAATATAGGATGATAAGGTGGCTCTCAAATATTCTGAGTGCCTCTCTTCAAAGGATATTTTAAAATATTGTGATAGAGGCATTTTAGTGATCAAAATGACACTTAATACTGGCATTCAGGGGGTAGAAGGTAAGGGCAGCTAATAATAGAGAATTGTCCTGCCCCAATAGCCAAAAGTGGTCCCATGAAGCAACCCCTCATTTTGAAGATAAGAAAACTAAAAACAAGTTAAGAGATTCCCTAATTTCAATAAAGTAAGTTTTATAGAACTATGACTCAAATTCAGGTTGCCTAATTCTAAGTCCATGCTTCTTAATATACAATAACATCCAAAAATTAAAGATAATATTTGAAGTTCAAAAACATTCTTAAGGTAGACAGAGGTTAAAATAATTAAAATAAAACAACTTGCTAGGCATAGTGGTATACACTTGTAATCTCTCCTGTACTTGGGAGGCTGAGACAGGAGAATTGTAGATTTGAGGCCAGTTTATAGTATCTAAGTGAGACTGTCCTTGTTTCAAAATAAAAAGGACTGGGGGTGTAGCTTAGTGGTAGATTGTCCCTGGGTTCAAACCTAAGTACCATGAAGAATAAATAAAGTAAAACAAAACATCTCAACATAGGCATAAGTCTTAAATTCTCAGATATTCTCTGGAGATCAGAGAGGTTAATACTTTATCTTCTCAGATTTTTGTGCTAAGAGTACTCTCATGGTTTTTAATGTGATTATCCCATTGTTTGATCATCTATAATAATGAACATAATGTGTTTCATTGGCCTGTGTCTATTTTTATGCCAGCCATAGACTGTTTTAATTATTATAACTTTATAGTATATTTGAAGTCAGGTAGTGTGATGCCTTCAGATTTATTCTTTTTGCTCAAGATTGCTTTAGTTATTTGGAGTCTTCTGTAGTTCCATATAAGTTTTAGGATTTTTTTTTCTAGTTCTGTGAAGAATGTCATTTGCAGCACAATAATCATGATATTAGCTCAAGCTAAATGTCCATCAACAGATGAACAAATAAAGAAAAGGTGGTATATATACAGAATAGAATACTATTCAGTCATAAAAAAGGATAAAACCCTATCATTTGTGACAACATGGATGAATATGGAGGGTAGTATGTTAAGTGAAATAAACCAAGCACAGAAAGACAATCACTATATGATATCACTTATATGTGGAATCTAAAAAAGTCTGTCTTTCAAAAGTCGAAAATAGAATAGTGGTTACTAAAGGCTGGGGAAGTCAGTAGGGAGGAAGAACAAAGATATGTTTGTCAATAGGCTTAACGTTACATTTAACTAAGAGGAAAACATTCTGGTTTTATATAGTACAGTACAGTGAATATAGTTAGTAGCAATGTGTTATTTATCTCAAAATACCTAATTTTGAATGTATTCTATGTTGAATATAAGGAAATAATTAAAGTTTAAGATGATAGATGCACTAATTACCTTAATTCAATCATCACCCATATACATGAATCAAAACATCACATTGCATCCCATAAACATGTACACTTGTTATATGTCAATCAAAAATTCTTAAAATGAACATATTGCCAGTTCTACCACTAATAATGATGAGATTGAGTCAAAGTTGTCAAAAGTGTTACAATTGACATTTTTAACATTTTAAAATAATGATACTGATTATATCATAAGCTTTGAGAAGTTAAACACATTTCTACTGCTATATCCCAAGAACTCTATATGCTAACCAGAAAATAGCAGTTGTCCAGTAAATATTTGTGAAATACATCAACCATATTAAGCAACATGAATAATAAAGTGAAATAGATGTGAAAGCACTTTGAACTGTGTCAAGCAATTGTGTGATCTAGTTAAAACCGTAAATTACACTATGGAAAGTAATGTTTTGCCACTACTTCTGATAAAAAAATATTATGAATCTTTTCATCTGGACTTTAGATAACAGCAACAAAAGTTTATTTTAATGACATCCTAAAATGAGCAGAGGAGGAAGAAAAAAGTTGAACAGCTTATACCTAACAAATGACTGCTATTTCTACTATACCAGATTGACAGGCTCTCATTCATCCTTTGAGAAGAGCCTTCATTTAAAGGAAAGAGTAAGGATTGGGGTGATGAATTGAACATATCACATAATTAGCTATCAAAGAAATCTGACTGCCATGGTATGTTATTTTGAGAGTCCTAATGTAAACAATTAATATTGATTCTTAAACCTTAAATTATACAGCCAACCTACTACCTAGTTCAAATTTACATAATACCTGATTGGCATATCAGTGCCTTAAGTAGAACTATATTAGATGAAACAGCAGTTTTATTGAATTCAAGTACATATTTAACAGTACTATTAAATGACACCTTTGCCTCTTCACCTTCCATAGACATAGCAAAAATAAGATTAGGAGAGAGAGAAAGAAAAGAGAGTGTTAGAATTTGCCCAAAGTACTGAGTTTTCTTTTGATTTCTTAAATCAAAATCTGGATGAATTAAAAGTAAGAGGAGTTAACATTTGATCTAGAATTTACAGGTAGGAACAAGATTTTTAAAAAGAAAGCTATAAATCAAGGTCCAAAACCTGTGATGAAATACAGGGAAAATGATGGAAATATTCAACAAAACCTATTGCTTTCAAATGAGCTTCTGCATTAGTCATTTTCAAAGCACTCTAAAAGTGCATCACCATAAAGTTGCTATTTTCACCTCATTTCAAAAATGTGGAAAGAAGCATGTAATGATTTCCATTAATGTTAAGGTTGAAACTTAAAAGAAACTCAAAGTATCCTAGCCTTTTATCAGCACTACAGTCTCTTTAAATGACAGAAATGCCCTACTGTGCCCCTGGTTTCTTCAACACACTAAAAAGAGCAAGTTGCCCCAAAAGCTTCCTTTCCAATTCTGAACTATGCATTTTTTTGTAAATGCATCTGAATTACCCAAAGTCAGGGGATCATCCTATTCACATGGCTTCCATAAGTAATTTACTATAATTCTTGCTTTTTAGGTGACATTTGAGTTGTGGCATTCCACTAAATTCATTCTGACATTTGAAAAAGTATCACACAGTGCTTTCATGGGATAGAACCACATCTTTTTAATCATGCTTATCACAGGCAAAAAGCTTTCCAATGTAAGAAGGTCTGCCTAATGACCTGATATTTTAAATAGCTGACTTCATATTTGCATTTTTAAACCCACACACACTACTTTCCATCTTCACTTATCTTATTTCCTTCCACTCAGTCTACCAAGGAAAGATCAAAATTAATGTTTCTAAATATAAAGATGTCAAACCAACAAAACACAGTGACATCTCCTTATGCAGCCCACTGTATGCATTTGATACTCTTATATTCTGTCCACTTGAAGGTGAGAAACTTCAGCTGAGAATACAGCTGAGAAACTAAATTTTGTTTCGTATGGTTGAATATCTCTAGTAACTCACAGCAAATCTGATTAAATGGAGTATTTATAAGATCAAGGTCATGATTAAACACACATACATATATACACCCACATACACACATAAACACATCTATTCCATAGCTATACTATGATATCCATTAATAATCTGTTTCTATACTTCACATTAAGCATATTAACTTACTTCACACATGATCCTTGCACAATTCATTGTATCCAGGCATTACAGTAGATGCTGAGTATATAGTATTAAAGGAGCAATACACATGGCTTGCATTCATGGAATTTACAGCCTAATATAGAAGACAGACAAGTAGAGAAAAATCAAGTAAATAATAGAAGATGGATAGATGTTATGAAAAGAAAATAAGATGCAGGGTAAAGTGATACAGAAAAACAGAGGGAGGGGGATGCACTTATATATAGATGGTACAGGAAGTCTTCTCTAAGAAAGTTACTTATTACCTGAGACATAAAGGATAAAAGGAAGCCATACACAATAGGAAATGGGAGATGCTATTCTTTGGGAGGAGGGGAAATGACACTTTTTAAAAGTTCAAGATAGAAAAAAAGTTTCTCATATTTGAGGAAATGAAAGAAAACTATAAAGTACAGTGGACAAGAAGGAGAGTAGTCCAAAAACATGAGATTTCAAAGGTAAAAGTGAGACATATTAGTTCAAGTTCATAACTGCTAAGATTTTTTTTACTTTATCAAAAGCCCCATGAGAAGCAATATAAAAACTTTTGGAAGGTAAGCAATAAAATTTGTTTTGATCCTGTGAGAATTGAAGTAGTAAAGACAACAGCAAAATCTTTAAAGCGGTTCAAAAAAGAGACAACGGTAGTTTTAACTAGGATGATAGCAGTGAGGATGAAAGGAATCATGTGAATATGGATTAAACAAGGCTATACATATGAGAACAGGTATGGATGTACTGTTTGTAAAATTTAAAAAGAAAGAAGAAAAATCTTATATACCAACTAAAAAGACAATGGATAAATGGTATATAATCACAAAACAAAAAGTTACAGAGCAGAGAAAATGAATGTACTACAATTTCTTAGAAAAATTTAATAAACATTAGTAATATAGTGTTAAACCAAAGTAATTCTAAAAGGCTACTTATAACACATACATACTTCTATGAAGTTAAATTAAACTAGTCAATGTATTATTTAGGTGTATATGTCTATGGACAATATGTGACTTCAAAAGCTATGTTTTAAAAGACAGTAAGTGGTAAATGATACATTTAGGATATTGATTCTTTGTAATAGGAAGAGACAAGAGAATCAAATAGGAGAAAATTACATAAGTTATTGTTCTATTCCATTTTGAAGTTTGAGTGGTGGGTTCACAGTTATTCAAAACAACTGTTACTTGAGAGGCTGAGATAGGAGGATTGCAGGTTCATGGCCAGCTTCAGATACTTAGTGAGGCCCTCTGCAACTTGGTGAGACCCTGTTTCAAAATAAAGAATCAAAAGTAGAACTGGGGGTGTACTCGGAGGTAGAGTGTCCCTGGGTTCAATCCCCAGTACTACAAAAAATAAAATATAAAATAAAATAAAAGTGATAAAAATAAAAATAAAAGTGATGATAGAAATATGGTAGAATAGGAAAGTCAAACCCTCATTCTCCAACAGAACCACCAATTAACAATAATACAAGAACAAAAATACCTTTATGTGTTCGTAATCCCATTAAGAAGTTACAGTACTACAAACAAACATAAAACAGAACAGCAACATGGAAATATGTACAAAAAAGCAATTTTACGTTAGTTGTGTCTCCCACTTTCCCAAATTGGCACAGCTCAACATTGAAAGAGATTATTTTGGCTTATGGAATCTCCCTTACGGGAAAAAAGAGTTGAGAAGCAATAATAAACAAGTGTGACTACACCAATTTGAAAGGTTCTGTACAGCAAAGGACACAATGAATAGAGTGAAAAGGCAACCTATGTGATGGAGGAAAATATTTGCAAAAAAAAATCTAGTAAGGTATTAATATGAAAAGTATAAATGAGCTTCCTACAGCTCAATAAGACAAAAAACCCATTTGAAAAATGGATAAAACTTGAATAAACATTTCTCCAAAGGAAACGTACAAATTGCCAACAGATGTATGAAAAGACACTCAACATCACTAATTATCAGGAGAATGTAAAACAAAATCATAATGAGATATCACCTGTTAAAATGGTTATATAAAAAGTAAAAGATAATATGTGCTAGTGAGGATGTGGAAAAGTTTGAACCCTTGTACACACACCATTGATGGAAATTTAAATGGTTCAGCTGCTGTGGAATACAGAATGTAGGTTCCTCATAAAATTAAATATAAAAACTTCCATAAAATACAGAATTCTAAATTCTAGTCATATATTCAAAATAATTTAAATCAGAATCTTGAAAAGATAGCTGAATTCCCATCTTCATTACAGCATCATTAACAAGAGCCAAGATATAGAAAAACTCAAAAATCCATCAATGGATGAATAGATAAAGAACATAAAGTACTGTATTTGCATATATTGGAATATTATTTAGCCTTAAAATCACAGAAATACTTTCATATCTGAAAATGAATAAAACACTGGAGGACAGTATGCTCAGGGAATTTAGCATACTTACAGAACAATCGGGACGACATAATTCCACTTATATGAGAATTCAATGAGAAAAGTGTTAGTCTTCAGAGGCTGAATTGGTAAATAAGATAAATAAGGTTCTAGAAAAATACATTTTTATGAAACTAGAAAATATTATAGTAAGTTACATCAACCAATCTCAGAAAGTCAAGGGTCATATGTTTTCTCTCATATGTGGAAGATAGAGAAAATATAGAAGACAAAAGGAATTTCAGATAAATGAGGAAAGAGACCAGTAGAACAGTAGAAAGGGTTTGGGGAAGGAGGTGTGAAAAGGAAAAATGGAGGATTGAGGAAGGAAACATTTCAAATTATGCTTTGTCCATATATGAAAGTATAACTGCCAATCTCACTAACGTGTATGGGGAAGGTAGAGGGAGAGAGAAGTGGGATACAGAAGAAAATACAATAATCGATGTATGTATGTGTCTTTGTGTCTATTCTGAGAAGGTATATATTGTGGAAACAATCAAAACATGGTCTCAGTCTTTTTAGGAATATTTATTGCAAATGTGACCAAGTCCGATTCTTTATTATTTAATATATCACATAAGCATAATTGTTAAAGCTAATAGCTAGAGCTAATGACTAGGACTAATTATTATGGCTGAGAGAGGGGGAAAGAACAATATAACATTGAGAAATTGAGATTAGTACAGTCTGAAGAGTAGGTCCATCTGATAGCCCCATTCACTGCTGAACTTCCAAGCCCAGTTCCAGGATGGATGTTGTGCTTCTGGGTCATGGATTATGTAAGAAAGGAAAAGAATCTCATAGAAACTGGCAGGCTTCCATTTTGTAACTGTAGCTTAAGTATCCATTTTGTAATTTTGTACAGGTATCTATATATTCCACTCCCAGATGTACTGGTTTCATGTTTCTCCTTTTGTTGAATCTTCCCAGTGAAAACTAGTCAACCTGATTAGATTGTAAAAGCTATACTCCAGCTAATGGGGAATGGAGTACCAGCCTTAAGGGCAAGAGACAAAAGACTGAGCAAACTGCCTGTCCCATGTACTTGCACCCTTCTGTGCAGAGGAAATTGCCATGCTGTTACTTTTGGTTTCGTGAGGTTTTTTTTTGTTTTGTTTTGTTTTTTCTTTTTCAGCTTCCCCCGACTCTGTTTCTAACAGTTGGGGGCATGTCCAGGATTCCTGCCATTCAGATGAGTGTCATGGCTCCCCACTTAGAGGAGAATACATTTACATCAAGAGAAAACACCGTGGGAAACCTTAACTGGACTGAAAGTGACGGATTAACCAAAGGCTACCAGCAGGGCTGGCTGAGTCAGCATTAACTTATTGTCTATATTGGCAAGGCTCATGAAGGAGGAAACTGAGGTAGGCAGGATGCCTTAAGAGGCCTGAGCCGATAGCAACCTTCACCAATAAGATCTTACCACACTGAGAGGGTTGGTGGGTGGGTCATCTTGATCAGAACCAAAAGGGAAGAATTGCCTGACAGTAGCCGACTGAGTCAGTGTTCAACCTTGATAGCTGTAGTCAGAATGGGCAAGGCTCTACTGTAATCAAAGCTGGACCATTCAATCTTTAGGATTTATAGCCATGAAGTTGTTAGGAGATAACATTGGTTGTCAAGCCCTAGCCCAGTTATGCCTGGGTGTTTCATGACATACTTGGGCATTGCACATTATGCCTGCATGTGGTATGTTTCACCTAGGTACAGACTCAGTTCCCACTCGGGGAGCCAAGTCCTTCTTAGACATTAGTGGAGCTATTTTAAACGTGTCCCATATAGTATCACGTTGACCCTCACTAAGATTTACAATCACGGTGCACCAATAAAAAAAAAAAAATTTAAAAAGAACCATGGGAAAAAATAATGGTGTATGCTTACAGAGCCCTTTCCATACATCAGAAAAAAATCAAAAGGCATATTCTACTAATGGTAAACTTGGCAATAACTACATGAAGCACATCGTGATAATTCATCAATTCCCAATATACAGAATATAACAACAATTTTCTCACATGGGTTTTTTTTAATTATAATTTTTATTGTAGTAATTCGTGCAATATAGCATACATCTTTGTTAAGTACTAGTTGTTAACAACATATTTGCACACAATTCTCATTTGACCCCTTCCCCAATTCCCACCCCATTCCCTCCCCCTCCCTCCCCGTCAGGTTCACTTCAATGAGTGACCTTGATATGATTGTGTAAGTACATCATGTGCTTTAGGGTGTCCCTCTGCCCCGTGCATCCACTACAATTAAATCAACTTCTTTGCTTATCGAGGATCTCTCCTTTTCATCTGGAGACCCTCCTATGCCCCATCTTCTCCCTAGCATCCACATCGTAATTAAACAAAATGAAACATTCTGCAAATATTTTAACCACTAGATGGCAGTGTAATGACATGAGAGATTCTTCATTGTACAATCTGTCTTTGGTTGCAATCACCCACTCAAAACAGCTAAGCCCCACCCAAACTCCCAGCTCAAAGTCTTAAAAAGGGTAAACATTATTTAAAATAACAGGAGAATTATAAATGAAAAATGATGAAGTCTCTGAAAGTGGGATGCATTTGAACACATGGAGGAAATGTAAAATTAGAGGAGAATATGAATGCTGTGAATTGATTATAAAAGAATTTTAAAAGATGAGGGAAATGAAAATTAATTCATTACCCTGACTTTTTACTTTGAAGTGACATTTTACTACCTGGCACATACATTAAATTGAAAGCTAGTTAAAATTTTGAGGAAAAAAGAATTGTGGGGGCTGGTTTAATACAATTAATTTTAAAATGAGAGGAAAATGAATGTTGGATTTCAGAGTCATTTACATAAAAATCCAATACCTAATAAATCACCAGTGTTAGAGAAATAATTATTTTTGTTTAAAGGGAAGTTGGAGATTTAAAGAATGAAGATGGCAGAAGAGAAGAAGGCAACACATTTCAGTTACTCTGAGACTTGGAACTCAACAAACAAAAATACTACTTCTTGGCAAGAGAAGAACTCAACAGAAGAAAGACAGTTGAAACATTTTTTAATTGGAGGCAGCACAGAGAGCAGGGGGCTGATGAGAGCTCTATAAGCTCTACGCATCTCTTCTGGTGAGTAGAAAGCTGAGGCAGGCACCATCTTGGTGAGTCCACACTGGAATAGGTGGCAACTGGAATCTGCTAGCTCTCAGAGATGAACTCCAGAAAAGAAGAAGCCAAATCCTGTTGAGCCAGTGATTTCAGAGAACTAACAAGAGAAAAGTAATAGTATTCTTCTCTCCATGCTCCAATACCTCTAGACCACAAATCTCAAGACCTCCCAGCCAAACCGCTCAGCGAACTCCTATGGTTGCAACTTGAACTCGTCTGGATTGAAAATTGACAAGCCCTTCCTTCAGGGACAGAAATGGTTAAAACCAGCTTTGTCAAGACTACTGTAAATCTCCAGACATCTCAGCCAAACTGCCCAGTGAGCTCCTGTGGCTGGAGCTGAACTCGTCAGTATTGAGAAACAACAGACTCTGCATGTAGAGACCTGAGTGGTGAAACAGAGCACATCAAGACTATGAGTTTTGTAAACCATACTTGCAAGAGCCTGTGTGACTGCAGGGACTCACTTGACAATGACCAAATACATGAGGTTTGTGAGTTTTCAACTATCCCTGCAGAGGTGGGAGTGGGGGCTACAGTCAGACACAGTTGAAATGTGAATTAAAAGACAGTCCCTAGGAATACTTAGGCAAGTTCTAGAATCAGCAGTCTACCTGCTCCTGCAGTCTCTAGCAATCACTGCAGGATCATCAGCACTGATATCTGCAGGACTAAATAACTCAGCCAACCATGCCATAAGATCAGAAGGCTATAAAATCTTGCTTGACAGTATTTGGGCACCATGAGTACCGAAGTCAGTGGCTGGCAAGGTCTCATGTGATCAAAGCTGCCCAGAGCAGCAATGGTGACCCTGAAGCTAAATAACCTAGCTATCTATGCCACAGTATCAGAAGGGTACAATCTCTGCCCTAGCTGAGTTTGAGCCGTGCAAGCAGGGAGGCCAGGGGCAAGTAGGGTTTCGCATGATCTCAGTTGGTAAAGTAGCATTAGTGTCCCTGCAGCAATTTGACTGAACAGTCATGCTGCTATAATCTTTCCAACAGCAGAATTGGGGCTTAGAGTTCATGGATGCCAGTGGCTGACAGGATTTTATGTGATCACAATCAACAGAGCAGCACTGCTGTCTCTGGGGCATTAAAGCTCAGCCAACAAGGCTTCAAGATCAGAATGTCAGAATCTCTGGCCCTTGTGAGCTGGTGCCCAGTGACTATGGAGACTGAAGCAAACAGTCTACAAAGTTTCAAATGATCTAAACCAGTAGAGCATCAGTGGTGTCCCTGGGGCATTAAAGCTCACCCAGCCAGGCAGCAGGCTCTGGCCCTGCTGACTTTGGGTCCAGACATTACAAAAGTGTGCCGCCAATCAAAGAATGCTGTTTGCCTGCACTAAGAACTGTGTCCTATTAAAGAGGTTCTGGGGGATCAACACAAAATTCTGATTAGATGAGAAAGATTCATTGAGAAGAATATACACTACCAGCAAAGGATTTATCATTAAAGAACAATAAATAGACATTGGACTCCCACACAAAGAGGAAAGGGATGCCAAGACAGCAGAGATACAAATCTAAGAATTCTGAAACTTTGATAACAAATACCAAACTCCATAACAATGGAGATCACTAATATACAGCTGCTGAAAAATCTCAGAAGTTGGTGAGTCAGCACAAGACAGCAGCTAAGATCCTCTATCCTCTAGTAATTGTCTCCAAAGAGATACACCAAGTTTTATATCAATTTATGCACCAAACTACCTTCATAAGTGCTAAGGAAACCAAGTGAGAAATCATAGTTCCTGCTTTTAGTTAAACAAAATAAAAAAATACATGTGCATTGACAAAGAAAAAAAGAAAGTCCTTAAACTTGAAACCAGTACCAAACCCACTACCGTGAAGGCCAACACCAGGTTAAAATCAAAGGACAGAGTTCACAGATGGGACCTCAAGACCAGCTCCAACAACTGGTGGAGACTTGTACACTGGTAGAAAAGACTTAAGTTTTGTCTAATATCACTGCTAGCTTTGGAGTGGATCCATTGCACACACATTGTCCCCCACGACTTCAGATCCCTGCTCAAGCATGACTAAGGTGCAGCTCAACTTAAGGTATGCCTTAGTGGACAAGGGACTAACTCTACCTCCTGTCCCCCAATCTTGGGCAGCACAGCTATTGACAGACCAGTGCTGGCAATTAGAGCTCTAAATCATTTCCAGCACCACCAAGAGACATGTGCCCTTGTGAAATAGACTCAGATTTTTGCCTACATCCCCACCAACTGTGGTGTGGGACTTGGTGCATTTCCAGGACCATGCAGGTCCTTGAGGGTGTGAGACTCAGGGAAGATCCAGCTTAGTATAAGCCTAGATATCCAAAGTATTGCCTTCACTAATATCACCTTAACATCAAGCAGCATCCATGGTGCAATGCCCCATTTCCTGGGGGTAGGATAGGATAGGAAGCACAACACTTTTCCCTGGAGCTTAGTGCTGGTCTAATGAAACTTAACACTGGTCAGAACCTAAAATTCCACCTCACACATCCCATCCATCCCACATCCTCCAAACTCAAGCCTGTTCTCTGAAACAGCTCTTGGGAGGTTTGCAACACTCTGGGGGCACAAGTACATCTCAGCAATAGGCAGCTGATAAAACATGGCCTTTGGCCCGTCTCCAGGGCTGTGTTCATCATTGGGTCTATGGGGTCAGGATGAGATTGGTTTTATTGGTGGCAAGCGGTGTGACATAACAGACATAACAGCTTGGGGCTAATACATTCATATTGATTCTGCCAGACAGAAACCCACAGTGACTAACCACAGAATGATGACTTTAAACTAGGCATTTGGGCCTACTATGGTCCCAGGAAGAGGGAAGTTGGGATGGAATATACTTTCTAGGATCTCTCCCAGGCTCTTCTAGAACGAAACACAAACTGTGGTTAAAGAAAAACCTGGGCTTGGATCACCCTCTGGTGATGAAATAGTGACAGCCCACCAACAGATGACTCCAGGGAAATCTGTGTCTGATAACCAGCCAGTTCTGAAATAGTTCAAGTGAATGGAGTATCAGCAATAAATAAATGGCCTATTTAGAATTCCCAGGAGAAAGGGCATAAGCAAAGCCATTTATTGAATACTAGAATTAATAATTCTTCAAATTCCAGAAGATGTCATGCATCAACAAGCATCAAGAGTTTTCAGGAAGCCAGGCACCATATATGTCTGTAATCCCAGAATTTGAGAGGTAGAGACAAGAAGATTTCAGGTTTGAGGCTATCCTGCAATAGTTTGGCAAGACCCTGTTTCAAAATAAAAATGAAATAGGGTGGGAGATGTATCTAAGAGGTAGAACACCCCTATGTTCAATCCCAAGTACCATAAAAAGGAGCTATCAAGAAACCATGACTTAGCCCAGTGTGCTGGCATAGACTTGTAATCCCAGTGCTTGGAAGGCTGAGACAGGAGGATCACAGGGTAGCTGCCAACCTCAACAACTTACCGAGGCCCTCCACAACTTAGTGAGACCTTAATTTAAAAAAAAAATAATAAATAGGGCTAAGGGTATATCTCAGAGGTAGAATACCCTGAGTTCAATACCCAGTATTACAAAGAATAAATGCATAATTAATTTTTAAAAAGAAACCATGAGCCAGGCGTGGTGGCACATGCTTGTAATCCCAGTACTTGGGAGGCTGAGACTGGAGGATCCGGATTCTCGGCCAGCCTCAGCTACTTATTGAGGCCCTCTGCAACCTAGCGAGACCCTGTTTTAAAATAAAGAATAAAAAGTTGGGCTGGGAGTGTAACTTGGAAGTAGAATGCTCCTGGGTTCAATCCCCAGTACAGCAAAAAAAAAAAAAGAATTTATCTAATCATCTAAATAAAATAACAGAAAATGATCAGTATGGGAAAATTCTCAGAATGAATTTAAAGGAACTGTTTTAAGTAAAGTCGGTGACATTGAGGAAAACAGAAAGTGTTTCAATGTTTAACAGAGAAACTTAACAAAGAGATCAAAGCAATTAGAAAAACAAAATTAAAATTCTTGATCTTAAAAATACACAAGGTAAAATTAAAAACATAATAAAAGCCAGGCATGGTGGCACATGCCTGTAATCCCTAGTTGGAAGCCAGCCTTAACAATTTAGCAAGGCCTTCAGGAACTTAGTGAAACCCTCTTTCAAAATAAATAGTAAAATAGGGCTGGGGGTATAGATTAGATGCCCCTGGTTCAAGCCTCAGTACCACACATGCACACACACACACACACACACACACACACACACACACACACAAATAAAAAAGATAGAAGGCATCAATAGTAAGATAACTAAAACAGAAGAATTAGTGAACTTGAAGACAAAGTGTATAAAATTCACTTTCAGAGTAGAAAATGAAATAAAAAATCTTATGAGAACTGTGGAACAGTATGAAAAGAGAATATTTGGATTGTTGGGATTCAAGAAGAACTTGAGAGTTGCAAAGGTATAAAAATATATTAAAATGAATAAGAACAGAAAATTTCCCAAACCTAGAGAAGAATATAAATATCCATACTTGAGAAGGTCAAAGGTCACCAAATTTAACTCTACTAAGTCTACTCAAGACAACTTATCATCAATTTCTAGAGAGATTATTCTTAAAGCTACAAGAGAAAAGAAATATAATATCAGAGTGTCCCAATTTGCTGGAGTGCAATCTTGTGATCTTTCCACAGAAACCTTACAGGACAAAACAGTGGAATGAGATTGTAACAATGTTTAAGGATAAAATTGGCCAAAAAGAGAACACTATACCCAGTATATCTACCCTTTAAAAATGAAGGATATATGCCAGGTGCAGTAGTGCATGCCCATAATTCCAGTACTTAGGAGGCTGAGACAGGTGGATCTCAGATTTACGGCCAGGCTCAGCAACCTCGTGAGGTCCTCCAAAACTTAGTGAGATCCTATTGCAAAATAGAATAGAGCTGCGAAGCCGGGCATGGTGGCGCACGCTTGTAATCCCAGCATGTGGGAGGCTGAGGATCCGGGTTCTAGGCCTGTCTCAGCTACCTAGTGAGGCCCCCTAGTGAGGCAACTTAGTGAGACCCTGTTTCAAAATAAAGAATAAAACATAGGGCTGGGGGCATAGCTCGGAGGTAGAATGCCCCTGAGTTCAATCCCCAGTACCGCAAAATAAATAAATAAATAAATAAATAAATAAATAAATAAATAAATAAATAAATAAATAAATAGAGCTGGGGATGTAGTGACAACCTAGAATGTCCCTGTGTTCAATCCCCAGTACCACTAGAAATCAATAAGAAGAAAAATGTTGGAAACTATTCAACTATACTATATTAATTGTTGATTAACACACTCCTAAAAAAACAAGGGATTGAGGAGAAAATCAGGAAGGAAATTAAATGTTTCTTGAAATCAATAAAAGTGGAGATACAACATACCAAAACTTATGGAATATAACAAAATATTACAAAGAAGAAAGTTTATAGTAGTGAACACCTACAATAAAAAAGCACAGAAAGCTCAAAGAAACAACCTATACCCACATCTGAAGGAACTAAAAAAGCAGGAACAAACTAAACAAAATTAATGGAAGGAAAGAAATATTAACAATCACAACAGAAATAAATGTAGAGACTAAAAAAGCAAAAAAAAATCAATGAAATAAAGGGTTCGTTCTTAAAAAAAAAAAAAGATAAATCTGGTAAACTTTTAGCTAGGCTAAGAAAAGTCTGAATCAAAGTCAGAGATGAAATGGGAGACATAATTGGCACCACAGAAATACAAAGGATCATTGATTATCATCAACAACTATACACCAACATATTTAACTATCTAGAATAAATGGACAAGTTCCTAGACATATTCACCTTACCAAGATTGAATCATGAAGAAATGAAGCTTAGGACCAGATAGCTTCACTGGCTGATTTCTACAAAACATTTAAAGAAATAATGCCAATCCTTCTATAGTTACTCCAAAAATCAGTAGAGGAAGAAAATCTTCCAAGCACACTCTATCAGTCTAGCATGCCACTGATACCCAAAATCTGATGAAGACATAACAAAGATAAATAAATTACAAGCCAATATCCTTAATAAGCATAGACACAAAAATCCTCAAGAAAATACTAGCAACAAGAATCTAACAGCCTGTTAAAAACATTATTCAAGCCAGGTATAGTGGCACAGGCCTATAATGTCAGTAATTGGGAAGCTGGGACAGGAGGATCGCAGTTTTGAAGGCAGACATAGCAAGTTAGTGTGACTCTCAGCAACCTAGGAAGATCCTGTTTCAAAACAAAGTAATTTAAAAATGGACTGGAGGTGTGATATCTCAGAGGTAGAACGTCCCTAGATTCAATCCCCAATACAACAATAAAGAGAAAAAAATTATTATTCACTGTGATCAAGTAGGAGCCATCACAGGGATGTAAGGAAGATTCAACATATACAAGTCAACAATATACTCCACTACATCAACAGAATGAAGAACAAAATCCATAGATCATCTCAGTAGATAAAGAAAAAATGAGTTCATAAAATACATCATCTCTCTCTGATAAAACACTAAACTAATTATTTATAATGAAGATATAATAAAGACCCTTTATAATAAACCAACAGTTTGCATCATACTGAATGGTGAGAAATTAAAGATTTTCTAAGATCAGGATCAAGACAAGAATGCCCACTTTTGTTACTTTTATTGAGCACAGTGCTGGAAGTATCTTTCTGTTTTGAGAAACAGAAAGAAATAAAGGCATACAAATTTGAAAAGAAGAATTCAAATTGTCACTGTTCACAGATTACATAATCTTATATATAGAAAACCCTAGCAACTCCACCAAAAAGTAAAAACTTATTAGAACTAATACATGAATTCAGCAAAGTTGCAGGATACAAAATCAACTTAGAAAAATCAATACTGTTGCTATATGCCAATAGCAAATTATCAGAAATAGAAATTTAAAAAGCAATCCCATTTATAATAGCTATAAAAATAAAGTACTTGAAAATGAGTTCAATCAAAAAGGTGAAAGAGCTTTATAATGAAAATTATAAACACTGATTAAAGAAATAAAAAATGGACACAAAAACTAGAAACATATCCTGTGCTCTTAGATTGGAAGAATCAATATTGGTATTATGTGCACATTACCCAAAGTGATCTACAGATTCAATGCAATCCCTGTCAAAACATCAATGACATTCTTTACAAAACTAGAAAAAACAATCCTAAGATTCATATTGTTCCACAATAAACACCAAATACCCATAGCTATTTGAAGCTGGGTGTTGAACAAAAAATTAACAATGTGGGGGGCATTACACTACCTGTGTTCAAAATATACTATTTTAGCTAAATAAGAGTACAATTTTCTGGTGTGCTGTTGCATAGTAGGGTGACTACAGATAAATATAATGCACTATACATTTTAAAAGGCTATAGGAAAAGATTTTCAAAGTTTTTCCCATAAAAAATGCTAAATATTTGGGGAAATAGATATGCTTAACCTGATTTAAACATTATATAATGTATATATGTATTGAAATCTCACTTGTTACTCAATTAACATCTAAGTAGTATGTTTTTATGTGTCAAACTATAAATTTAATTAAAGAAAGAAATAAAAATAGAGGGACGTCTGTCTTACTCGTCTTACCTCCTAGCACACATACACATACACATGGAGAGAAAAAAATATTCGCCATCGTTGTACTAGTTAAAAATTTTAGGCAAAACTTCACAAACTATCTCATTTAGTTAATGAACATGTTTTTGCACATTTTTTAGGATCCTTTAGTTTAAATTTTCAAAACAAAAGGAAATGGGAATTTGAGGAAGTGGTTATGTGCATAGGCCAAAGGGATAATTCAAGAGAAAATGTGTCTTAGAATTAAAATCCTGAAACATTTTATTTATATCCCTTTCTGCCTCCAACCTCAGCCTTACCTTTTTTAGTAGTTAAAATGGAGTATAAGGGCACATCTTCCTATTCCTCTATTGACTTGAAAATAAATCTCATCTTTTATAAATGTTCAATTTGAGTTATGGCAGAAGCTATCTCACATACTATAATTGTCTCTCTTAACTCTAATACTTTTCAAGTTCCTAAATGAGAATGTTGAGCTGAGTACAATGGCACACACCTGTAATCCCAGCACTTGGGCGGCTGAGACAGGAGGATCCCAGGTTCGAGGTCAGCCTCAACAACTTAGCAAGCCCCTCAGCAATGTAGGGAAAGCCTGTTTCAAAATAAAAAAGTAAAATAGTGCTGGGGGTGTAGCTCAGAGAACACCCCCCGGTTCCATCTTCCAGAGAGAGAGAGAGAGAGAGAGAGAGAGAGAGAGAGAGAGAGAGAGAGAGAGAGAGAGAGAGAGGGGGTGATTTCTTTTTTTTTTTTTACATCTAAGTGGAAGATTTCAATTTATACTACTCTAATAGCTTGTTTACCTGCACAAAAACAGTAAAAAGGATAACAACTGTGGTTGCTGCAATGAGGAGCTTCTTTCTGGAAAAGTCTGGAAGCAGGAAAACAAGGGAGAAGCAGATTGCTCCTCTCAGCCCTCCATAGGCTATAATAAACTGGTCCTTTCTTGTGACTGTATTCACATGACATTTGCTCACGAAGAAAGTCAACACAAGAACTCCTAAATATTCCAATAAAAAGAGGAGAAGAGCTAATTAATCAACAGAAAGCAAATATTTACAAATGCGTTGTTATAAATTAACATTGAACTAGATTAGAATTCTAAGGATTTCTGATGAATAATTTAAAAGCCTATGCTAATTAAACCACTGAAAGGTTCATTTCATAAAATTACTTTCAGGAAGTTTATTTAAATTGTTGTTTTGTTTGGGTTGTGTTTTGGCTTTTGCTTTTGATTGTTTGCAGGTTTTTAAATGAAAGAAGTACAATTCCCTTCTGTAGACCCATGAGGATTCTCTGCAAAAGCAACTCTACAAACAAAATATAACATATTTCTTCACTGTTATAAATACCACTGCACTGATCCAAGCTAATGAACTAAGAGCTAAAATGTGCAAGACTCATGGAAGACTTTCAAGTAGCTCAAGACTCATGGAAAACTTTCAAGTAACTGAGGGCCTCGATAAATTGTTAAGGCTGGCCTCTAACCTATGATCTTCCTTGTCTCAGCCTTCCAAATACTGGGATTACAGTCATGCACCACCATGCCCAGCTCCCTCTCCTTTCAAAATGCAGTACATCTTAAACATGTATTTTGGTGTGTGTGTGTGTGTGTGTGTGTGTGTGTGTGTGTGTGTTACTAGTTGCTAAGAGTCTCGCTAAATTGCCGAGGCTGGCCACAAGCCTGTGATCCTCCTGTCTCAGCCTCCCAAGTACTGAGATTATAGGCTTGCACCACCATGCCCAGCTCATCTTAAACATCTTAAGGTGAATACGGTTAATGAAAAAATTACTTCAAGATCAGAAAGAGAATACAAGAGCCCTTGTTGATTGTACTAAAAGTAGAGATTCTTACCTAAAATTTGAACTGAAATGAGTTGTCCAGCAGACATTTTAGACAAAACTGGGAGTTGGAATAAATCCCATATTCTCTAACTTTGAGTATATGGCAATTTGAAGTGCCATGGTAGTGAACTTGATGGCCTTTGCAGCTAAGAATTTTTATCTATTTTCTATTGTTTAAAATATTTTAATTCAATTTAAATAGTTTACATGGTAAAACGAAAATATATTCAAGCTACTGGAATATGCATAATTAACTTAAAATAAAAACTAAATTCTCTCAAAAGTCTAGATCTTTACATTTAAAAAATTAGTTGTCTTTAACTGCTGTAATTCTCTCTTTTGTGCTAAAAAGCAGAAGAAAAATGCAAATATGCAAATGAAGGATATATACCCATAATCCTACCCATCTAGAAAAAACTATTGCTAATGCTTTCTAATCAAACCTTATAAGTCCACATATGATTATATTTATATTATTATTTTTCTAATAAGTTGTTTTAACTAGTCCCCTACTCTCCTAGTGTTGAACATTTAAGTTGTTCCAGTAAATTCCAAAGCATGTATAATAACATTGCCAATCATCTGTAGGCTGTATTAAAATTACCAGAACTCAAACTAGACACTATAATCATTATTTACTTACTTGCAATTTTAGTTAAGTAGACAAGTCATCTGGCAAATGCATTAAGTCAAACTGCAATAAGTCAACTTAGGTGTATTACTTCAACTAACTAAATATTGACATAAACCTGACTTTTAAAATTTGCTTTGTACTGATCCTATGTAAGCTCCCAAACCAAGAAGAATAATCTTATGTACCAACTACAAAAACCTTTTAAATGAATAGATTTGCAAAAGAATGCCATTTAATATAGTTAGTGTCTACAGGAAAAAATCCCATGGCTTCCTGTGGCCTGTACTCAGCTTACCTCTTTCTTCATTTCTAGTCACAGCATTAAGCCAAATTGCGATGTCATGCTTAAGGAATTGCAGACACCCCATTGACTATACTATAATAGGGATTTTTTCTCTTCTATCCTCATACCAGAGGCAGTAATTACCTAGACCTTATAGTTTAGGAAAAGATAATATTGGAAACAAGATCTATTTTTTTCTCCTGAATTTTCACAGAAAATTACATACGCAAATCTATAGAAACCCTGACCTTCATCTCTAGTGATTGCTTTTGTTAGGTGTTAACAATTTATAGAAAAACATCCTCAATTATCCTTGACATTTTTCTTGTGTGTCAGTTTTTTACATAGCATATGCGCTCAAAATAGATTTTTTATTCAAATTATTTTTTTTAAATGTTTAGATAAAAAAGAATATTTTACAGCTCTAGTGAAATCTTCCAGTGGGCTCAGAATAGGCTCAAAATAACCTTCTATGAACCTGTGTGACATTTAGTTGATGGTTTCACTGTTAATGGCCAACCTAAACACATTTTAATGGATAATAAAACATACTCTGGCCTGTCTTATTATTCATGCTTGAAACCCTAAGCTATTTTTCTAATGTGTCTCTTAGTATTATGAGAGTAAGTTTAATAGCCTCCAATGGAAACTCTGCAATGATTCTGTTCATTTGTGCAGGTGGAAATATACATGTCAAGGAAAGATGATGAACTATAAACTGAAAACCTATGCATACTATAAAATGTAAGATTACAGAGAAAGTTCAGTTTAGCAACAGAAGTGTGATGTTTTCAGGATCAAAAATATACTAAACATGTGTATTTTAATTCATTCCAAAGAGTTTTTTAATATAAGGGTTTTTGAATGTGAAAGTAATCTGTCTACAACATCTGTCACCCTACTGATCATCAGGCATGGTTGGTTCGCCAGATCTAGCAGGCTAGACAATGCCCCCTTCCTCACTCACAGCTCTAAGTGCATCCTCCCAAAGTCCCACTCTCTGATGAAAGAGTACAACCTTCCTTGACAGAGGAGGACCATTCTTCAGTCAAGAGTATACAAATAGCTATGCTCCCTTGCTATATCCTCCAAACAAACTCTCAATGGTTGTACCAAGAAGAGTTTAGCTATAGTCAAACTCTAAAAGGTATGGCTTGGGGGCAACAGGTGTCACTCAACCTCCTCAGGATTTGAGGAAAAGACCTGGATGGTATGTATTTTCTTGCTAGAGTCAAAATTCCCCAAGATGCAGTCAGTACTTCAATAGCACTTACACAGACATTACCACTGTACATACATGTGTGTGTTCAGGTGAGAAGTTACAAAATAGTGCTGAAGTCCATGGTGACTTTTATGCCCTCTTTGTAAGTTGTGGTAAAACAAGAAGATATAAACAAAAAAGAAATGTAAAAAATTGCTCAGCTTTCACCCTAATGATAGCAGCAGCATTGGGTATGAATTTTTAATAGTAGTACTAGGAGCATTTATCTTTTGTATATATTATTCTGTATTATAGTAGCATTATTACATATAGTAGTATGAGCAGTAACTGCAGCAGCAACTGAATCTGCAGCAGTGATAGTAGTAGATGTAGTCATAGTAGTAAACACTAGCACTTACTGAGAGCTTATGATATTACCAGGCTTTGTGCTAAACTCTTTGGCTTGATTATCTCATGTAATTCTTATAATAGGTTGAAGAAGTTTGTAGTAACAAAAACACACTACTCACATGTTACTGTTGAGAAAGCTAAGGCCTAGAGTGATTATATAATTTTGTCAAAGCAACAAAGCTAAGAAATTAAGCTAGGATTTTAATTCAGGTCATCTGTCTCAAGAGACCTTTTCTCCCCCTTTTTTTTTCTTTTGTCATACTGGGTATTGAACCCAGGGGCATTCTACCACTGAACTACACCCCTAGCCCTATTTTAGTTTTTATTCTGAAACAGAGTCTAAGTTGTAGAGGGCCTTGCTAATTGCTGAGGCTGTCCATGATACTCCTGTCTCAGTCTCCCAAGTATTGGGATTATAGATGTGTGCTACCATGCTTGGCAAGATCCTGTTTATTAATCTTTCTATGATATACTTCCAACATAAATGGTGATATATGAGAAATATACAACAAACAGCGTAGTTACATCTTAAATTTCTTGCTTCTAATAAAATCCCCAGTTCATTTGGCACAGTTTTATGTAAACAATAATTTTCACCTTACCTAACACTCTCCAGATAAGACAAAAAATGACAGTGAAAAAAATGTAAGGCAAATTCCACTCATGATTATTTCCAATGGTAGAAACACCGAGGAAGATGAAGATAAGTGTGTCACTAACACTGCTCCACATCTTCATAAAGTACTTGATAGTAGTATGGGACTTCTGAGAAATGTTAGCTTCCACATAGCGTTTCATGCTCATAGCACAAGTAATAATTCTAAAGAAAAAAAAAATGTGAGTAATATTTGCATTTAACTTTAAAATAAAGTGATCACATGAACATTCTTGAAGACTAAATCAAGATGTCTGTTACTCAAGATGCCTCACTCTGTTCCAGAATATGAAAAATATACCATTTCCCCAGAATTTATATAATAACATTTGTATGACTACCAGATGCTTAGCTTTCTAAATAAATGATAATTTCCATGTCCATTTGTGTGCTCGGAAGTGTCGGTCTGCTTTATCATCTTTAACATTGTCTAATCTGTCCTTCTTATATAAGTTTGCACTGACAGATTCTAATCACTAGTTGGCAGCAAATTACTAAGAGGTAACTGCTAGGAATGAGAAATTTATACTTGTATCCTCTAAAGCAGTATAGTGTCAGTAATAAAAGTAATATTCCATGTTCACAGAAGCTTTAATCATTTCATTCTATCCACCATGCTTTCAAAATTACGTTTTTATCCTCCTGTTTAGTAATCCTTTCTAAGTCTTCCTCAAGAGCAGTTCATCTCCTATTTCCATACACAAAAATGGTTTCTGGCCTGCAAGAGTTTCTTCTTATTCTTATCCATTGAGGAGTCAGTTATTTAGATAACTTGGGGAGTGGCAGCAAGGCACAAGGGTAGAGAGAGCCTTGTACCTGCAGTGAATGATAACCTGTCAACACCTCATACTCAACCATTTTTACATTTGTGTGTGTTGAGGGGATACTGGGGATTGAATCCGGGGGCATTCTACCTCTGAGCTACACCCCCAGCCCTATTTTGTATTCTTTATTTTGAAATAGGGTCTCACTAAGTTCTGGAGAGCCTCACTAAGTGGCTCACAAACTCGGGCTCACAAACCCGGGTCCTCGGGTTTCGGTCTCCCAAGTACTGGGATTGCAAGCATGTGCCACCACACCCAGCTCATTTTGTGTGTGTGTAAAACGGAGTCTCACTAGGTTGCTGAGAGTCTCGCTATGCTATTGAAGCTGTCCTAGTACCTGTGATCTGCCTGTTTCAGTCTCCCCAATACTGGGCTTACAGGCATGTGCCACTATGCTTGGCTTTACAAGGTTCTTGACTAAAGATGTCGAGAACAGTGATAATCATTCACATATTTGCACTGACGTCAAAGGTAACGTAAAGACAGACATTCTTCTACCTCCAGTATAACCATTTTACAATGCAAAATTTAATAAAATGGCCCACATTTAAAGCCAGAGAGGTACGAATACCAAATGAGAAATCTGAGGTACAGACTAATTATGTGGGTCCGCTTCAGTTTTGTCCAGGACCTGACTACAAACAATTCTAAATCTTGTAATGTGACTCTCTAAGGCATAGATTCCCAAAGTCATGGATATCGCCCTGGAGAGGAGGACTCTGGAAGATCCAGGAGGGACAGTAGAAGCCTCAGGTTCAACTGGGGGAAGCCAAATAAAAATAAGAAGGCAGCAGTGGAAGCACCCAAGAGGACACTGAGTATTTTTTCTGAAAAAGTGATGGTAAGCTAATAAATTTGGGAATTTATGCCCAGGGCATAGAAAATGTAGGTTGTACCAAGCATAGTGGCATGCACCTGTAATCCCAGTATTTGGGAAGCCGAGAGAAGGGGATTACAGGTTTGACACCAGACTCAGCAACTTAGCGAGACCCTCAGCAACTTAGTGAAACCTGTTTCAAAATTTTAAAAAATCAAACAAGAATCAGGTATGGTGGCACATGCTTGTAATTCTAGTACTTGGGAGGCTGAGACAGGCGGATCACAGGTTCACAGTCAGCCTCAGCACAGAAACTTAGACCCTCTTTCAAAAAAAAAATAAAATAAAATAGGGTCAGGGTGTATCTTGGAAATACAATGCCCCTGGGTTCAATCCCCAGTAACACACACACATACACACACACACACACACACACACACACACACACATACACACACACACACACTAGACTGTTAACCTTTCATTTGAATTAAACTACTCTGGAAATTACCCGATTACCATATATGAAACTCAAATTAGTAGGTAAAGCAATAATCAGCAACAAAGTAGATTCATATTTCAGCTCTAGTTAAACCTAGACTCACAAAGGGGCCCTCAAATAAAGAATTCCATGCCTGAAATCCATGATGCCCTAGGTTCCATCCCCAGCAGCAGAAACAAAAAGCAGAAAGATTCTCCTCAGCTTCTTTAATATCAGTAATAATTTACTGAGAATATTCCTTAAAGTTACTTCAGGTTCTTGGGTATTGATCCACTCTAATTAAACCCATGAAATTTAATTAGAGGTAAATTGACTTAAGATAGTTAATGACATCAAAACATCATTTGACAAGTTTAATCCCCATTGTTCTACATATACATATTTACATACAATTATAACTAACATTTCTTCAATGCTTATTTTGTGATGAGTATATATTTTAAGTGTTTTATCTATTTTATCTCAATTAACTCTCAGATCCACCTTTATGAAATAGCTACTCTTACTGACTACATGCTGCATAAAAGGGAGGCATAAAGATTAAATACTTTGCTCATTATCTCCTGGATAGTAAGTAGCAGCGCTGTCTCCATATCTGTCTGCATATCCTATGTTCCTAACTACCTGGATATATAGTTCAAATACACACAAGGTATTTCATTTGTGTGAATTGTGGTTTAATGATTTTCAAGTATGACATATTCAACCAACATAATAGTTTGTTTTCATTTTTTGGAAGTGTCTCTGTCAACATTCTCACTGTTATAATCCAAAAAGACTTGGCCACACAACTTAGAAGAAGGAAGACTTACTTGCTCACAACTTTTTGGTGAGTCTGAGTTCAGTTTGTATGAGGCCAGGGTCTGAAGTTTGGGATATGATGACAGGAAGTGGGGAGAGAGAGAGCCGGACTAAGCTTGGCTCTCACTTAGTGGCATCCAGAAGCAAGAGACAGCCAACAAGTAAATGGATTCAAAGACATAAGAACAATCCCTAGGACCACACCCCCAGGGACCTGCCTTCTCCAGCCTCACCCCACTGGCTGAGGTGATGAGATTACAACCCTCATGACTCAACTATATCAACTCCGAGCTCTTCAAGGGACATTCGACACCTGACCATAACAGGAAGTTAGAGTTAAATTTTCTTACTGATTTTCTTTATATATTGCCTTCCATTGTTTGGGTACCAGAATTTTCTGATATTCAGCGTCAGTCTTAGATAAATTATCCCTCCATTTCTTTTAAAGAAATATGGGTGACTGTTCCACTCAGAAAAAAAAGGAAGAGAAGAATATAAAATAAAAGTAAAAATAAAAGACTTCTCTGGTGTTTTCTTTTTTTCCTTACATCAATTCATAATGAGACTTATTCTGGTGATTAATTCAATTTTTTTGCACTGGGAATCAAAATCAAGGGCTCTGTACCTCTAAGCTGACTAAAATGTCTAAAAATGACTCTCAGTCATTTTTGTTTTGAAATAGGATCTCAATAGGTTCCTAAGGGTCTCACTGAATTTCTGAGGTTGACCTCAAAGCCGGGATCCTCATATCTCAGCCTTCCAATTATTGGAATTACAGGCATGTGTCACCATGCCCAGTTGATTATTTCAATACTTGAAGGTATTATTTCAAAGCATTTGCTATACTTAAAATCCATCATTGTTACTAATAGATACAGCTTTATCTGTCAAATTATATTTTCTCTCTTATCAGTTTAGAAATAAAGAACTGCCTCTCCTGCCATTGTCACATAATGTTTCTCTCCTCCCAAAATAGTTCAAGATTTCCTCCAAAAACTAGAAATTTTTGTGATGATGTTCAGTCTTCCAGGACATAATTATTTAGATGGTTTTAATTGTACTGTTTTCATTTTAGTTTCAGCTACTTTGAGTAGATAGTCTTGGTCAACTAATAAACAGTGTTTCAGAAATATGTTGGCGAAAATGTGGGAAAATAGGAATTATTCTACATTGTTGGTGGGATTGCAAACTAGTTCAGGTGCTATGGGAATCAGTGCAGAGGTTTCTTAGAAAACTGGGAATGGATCCACCATATGATCCAGCTATATCACTCCTGGGTATCTTTCCAAAGAAGTTGAAACCAGAGAATTACAGTAATATATGCATACCCATGTTCATAGCAGCACAATTCATGATAGCCAAATTATGGAATCAGCCCAGGTGTCCATCAACAGATGAATAGATCATAAAACTATGGGAAATACACACAATGGAATTCTACTCAGCAATAAAGAAGAATAAAATAATGTCATTTGCAAGAAAATGGAATAATCTGGAGAACATTATGTTAAGTGAGATTAGCCAATCACAGAAAGTGAAGGGACACATGTTTTCTTTAATATGTGTAAGCTAGAGAGTAACTGAGATACCAGAGGGACTCCAGATAACAGAGTAAAAACCTCAGTGGAGCCAGGGACGTGATCTAAAGGAAATGGAAGGCGAAGACTGAGGTTCAATATTGGAAATACTAACATCGACTATGTGTACATATGTGAAGACCCCAGTGTCAGTCTCAGCACTCTGTATGGGAAGGGGGGAAATGGGGAGGTGTGAGGGACACCAAGTATTGTGTACATGTATGTCAATGACAACATGATTTACATTATGATGCGAGATGATAATGCACCAATAAAAGCACATTAAAAAAAAAGATTATAGACCAGCTGTGGTGACACATGCCTAAAACTATTCTTTGGGAGGCTGAGACAGGAGGATCTCGGGTTCAAGATCAGTATCTGTTAATTTAACAATTCAGCCAGATCCTTTCAAATTAAAAGTAAAATGTGCTGGGGATATATAGCTCAAAAGTAGAACCCCCTGGATTCAATCCTTAGTACCACCCCCAAAAAACAGAAAAAAGAGGTTGTATCTCTGTACTTTTTTAATATAGTTCCCAGTACTATAACTTTTGATACTAGGCACTCAATTAAGCTAATATCTAATAATAGTTCTACAGACCCCCAAATTTTCTTCCAATCTAACTTTCTCTAGGAGATGTGCATAAGGCAAATAATACTAATAGTAAACGAGCTAATAAATAAATGAAATGTATCTTCAGTAAATATCGAGTATCCACAGTATCCTACTAAATTAATAAATGAGAAAAATTAAAAGATATTGTCTTACATGAAATCACAATTCTGAAGGCTAAGGATTAATAAAATGTGTTGCATATGCATGATATTAAAAAATAATTTATTGGAATTTTACTCAGCCATAAAGAACAAAATCATGTCATTTGCAGGAAAATGGATGGAACTGGAAAACATTATGTTAAGTGAGATTAGTCAACCACAAAAAGTAAAAAATCATATGCTCTCCCTAATATGTGGAAGCTAGGGAGAAAGTGGATCATAAGAGGGACTCTAGACAAAGAAGGACAGACCTTAGATGAGCAAAGAAGGTAACTCAACTGAAGATGACAGAGGGAACCTAGTGCATATGATGTACTTTCACAAACATATCAAAGTCAATCACTAAACTGAACTTGAGGAGAGAGGAAGAAGGAGCGGGGCAGGAATTGGGGAAGGGTTAAATGAGAGATGTGTATATGTATGCCTTTACCAGCTTGTACCTAACAAAGATGTATGATTACAATGTACCAATAATAATAAATAATAATACTAATTTATTGCTTTATAGTCAACTCTCTGGAGGATTTAATAGATATGTAGTTAAAAATTATCCTAACTAACTAGTTAACATGAACCAGAAGCCCTATAGTATCTAACTACATTGAAGATTAAAACAAGTTATTGTGAAAGGAGCTCAAAGACCTCTACAATGAAAATTTTAAAACATTAAAGAAAGAAATTCAAGATGATCTTAGAAGATAGAAAGATTTGCCATGCTCTGGATAGGCAAAATAATATTATCAAAATGACCATTCTACCAAAAGTGATCTACAGACTCAATGCAGTCTCTATCAAAATATCAATTTCATTCCTCACAGACCTAGAAAAATTAGTCCTAAATTTCATATGGAAAAACAAAAGACCAGGAATAGCCAAAGCAATCCTCAACAATAAGAATCATGCTGGATGCATCACAATACCTGACTTCAAATTATAGTACAGAGCTATGGTAATAAAAAAAAAAGCATGCTATTTGCACAAAAAACAGACACATAGACAAATGGAACAGAAACAAATTCACACAGTTATAGCCAATGGATATTTGATAAAGGTGCCAAAAACCTACCTTGGAGAAAATATAGCCTTTTCAACAAATGATGTTGGGGAAACTAGTTATTCATTTGTAAAAAAAAAAAAAAAAAATGGAATTAAATCCCAACCTTTCACCCTGTGCAAGACTCAACTCCAGATAGATCAAAGACCTAGAGATTATACCAGATACTTTGACATTACTAGAGGAGGGTATATCTCCAACACTTCAACATATAAGCACAAGAAGAAATTTCCTCAATAAGACCTCCAATGCTCAGGAAATTAAGAATTAATAAAAGGGATAGCATTAAAATAAAATTTTTCTGCTGATCAAAGGAAACCATCAAGAGTCTAAAGAGAAAGCCTACAGAATGGGAGAAGATCTTTGCCAGCTATTCCTCTGACAGAAGTTTAATATCTATAATATACAAAGAACTTAAAAGACTTTACACTAGAAAAACAATAACCCAATAAAGAAATGGGCAACTGAATTGAATAGACACTTCACAAAAGAAGAGACACAAATAGCCAATAGAGATAGACTTCCAGGAAGATGGCGTCGGAGTGACACACCTCTCATCAGGTGCTGTGAGCTCGATTCAAATCTGCCATAAAAGCAGCTTCTTGACAGAAGAAAAAAAAGCAACAAAAAAGTGAACGACACTACGAAAAATGAAGTAAAATTGAACAGAATCCAGAAAGCTGACCAGGGAGAGCAAAGAAGCTCATCTGTGCAGCAGTGGTGCCACATCGCAGAGTGGTGGCTGCCATTGAGCCAGCCCCCAGCCTGGGATCTACTAACAAAGAAATATATAACGACCTTCTGCATCCCCAGCGACCAGAGGTGGAGTAAGCAATTCCTGAACTCTACATCCTAACCAGGCGGCATATCGAGGCATCTTCGACAATGACCAGAACACGTCATACAACCAGCTTAAGCCTGCATGGGGCCACCTCAACTCACCTCTTCCTCCAGAGCTGGAGAATCTATCAACTGTACTGCAGAGCTTGAATCAAAACTGCTGCAAAAGCAGCTTCTTGACGGAAGGAAAGAAAAGCAAAACAGCAGAAATGTGAACAAAGCAACAAAAACAGCTGAACAGAACCCAAAAAGCAGACCAGGGAGAACAAAGGAACCAGGGCATGCGCAGCAGTGGCAGCCGCCATTTTGCCAGCCGCCCACAACAGCGGAGATATACCAAAAGGTCTGCAGAGGCCAAATCAGGTCTGTTCTTACAAATTTGTAGGGTTTTTTATTTTGTTTCTTGCTGTTGTTTTTTGTTTTCTGGGGTTTTTGTTCTGTTTTGTTTTGTTTTTACTGTTTTCACTTTGCATTGCTTTGATTCATCTATGTTTGTTTGGAGGATTAGTTGCTTTGTTAGTTTTTGCTAGACCCTAGAAGTCAACACCTGAAACTCACCAAAGGCACCAATAGAGTGGGCAGAAGAAGTCCCAGAGTAATTGCAACTCAGTACAAGATACCATTCACAGAGAGAAAATAAAAATAAGAAACCTATAAATTCATAGAAAGCATGCAAGAGCAGCAAAGATATAAATTTAAGAAGCTTTCCTGTATGCCAACCACAAAACCATTGAAAAAGAAATCCAGAAAACAATTCCACTCACAATAGCACCCCAAAAAATAAAATACTTAGGGTTAAACCCAACCAAAGAGGTAAAAGACCTCTATAAGGAAAACTACAAAAAGTTGAAAAAAGAAATCAATGAAGACCTTAGAAGATGGAAAAATATATCATACTCTTGAATAGGCAGAATAAATATCATCAAAATGGCCATCCTCCAAAAACTGATCTACAGATTCAATGCAATACCCATAAATTACCAAGGTCACTCCTCACAGACATAGAAAAATCAGTCCTTAAATTCATTTGGAACAATAAAAAGCTCAGGATAGCCAAAGTAGTTCTTAGCAACAAGT
>PVLC010000680.1:74739-122031 GCA_004027655.1 Graphiurus murinus
CATAGACCAATGGAGCAGAATAGAAGACTCAGAAACAGACCCACAGACTTACAGTCAACTGATTTTTGACAAAGGAGCCAAAAACATACACTGGAAAAAAGATAGCCTCTTTAACAAATGGTGTTGGCAAAACTGGTTAACCATATGCAGGAAACTGGAAATAAACCCCACTTTCTCACCCTGCACAAGAGTCAACTCAAGGTGGATCAAAGACTGGAAGTTAGGCCAGAGACCTTGCAGCTACTTGAAGAGGGCATAGGACCAACACTTCAATACATAGGAACAGGTAAAAACTTTCTCAACAAGACCCCAAACGCACAAGCAACTCAAAGGAAGATCAATACATGGGATTGTATTAAACTGAAGAGCTTCTGTGCAGCAAAGGAAACTATCAAGAACCTCAACAGAGAGCCCACAGAGTGGGAGAAAATTTTGGCAGCTACTCTTCTGATAGAGGACTAATATCTAGGATATACAGAGAACTCAAGAAACTCACAGCTAAGAAAACAAATAACCCAATCAAAAAATGGGCAAAGGATCTAAATAGATACTTCACAAAAGAAGAAATACAAATGGCCAATAAATGTATGAGGAAATGTTCTACATCATTAGCAATCAGAGAGGTAAAAATCAAAACTACCTTGAGATTTCACCTAACTCCAATCAGAATGACAATCATCAAAAACACAAACAACAACAAATACTGGTGAGGGTACTTCAAATTAGTGTATCCACTATGGAGATCAGTGTGGAGATTCCTCAGAAAATTGGGAATGAATCCACCATATGATCCAGATATACCACTCCTGGGTATCTTTCTGAAATAAGAATACTATAGTGATGCATGCATATCCATGTTTATAGCGCCAGAATTCACAGTAGCCAAATTATGGAACCAACCTAATGTCCATCAATAGATGAGTGAATTATAAAATTATGAGATAGACACACAATATCTAATCAGCAATAAAGAAGAACAAAACTAAATCGTTTACAAGAAAATGGATGGACCTGGAGAACATTTTGTTAAGTGAGATTAGCCAATCACAAAAACTGATGGGTCATATGTTTTCTTTCATATCCAGAAGCAGGGAAGTAATTGGGATACTGAGAGACTTTAGATAATGGAGGAGAAAGTCCAATGGAGCCAGAGAGATGGCTCATTGGAGGGTGGTGTTGGAGGGGGGAGAATTAACAAAGGAGGAACTTCCATTGATGTTATGTAGATACTTGATAATACAAATGCTAACCTCACTATCATGTTTGGGAAAGGGGAGAAGATGAAGGGGGGAGCACAGGGGAAGCTCACCAAGTGCTGTGTGCATGTTTCCACTATCACTCTAAATTACATGATGATGTGAAACTACAGTGCACCAGTAAGTGTATATATAAAAAAGAAACAAGGTCTCACTAAGTTGGTGGAGTCTGGTCTTGAACCTGAGATCCTCCTGTTTCAGCCTCCCAAGTACTAGGATAATAAGTATGTGCCACCAATTAATTATTAATTAATTTTATTTGAACTTTTTTTCTCTATGACATTTTAGCAATAGATTTTAAGAAAACTAAAGAGCCAACCACCTAATTCAAGACCAATAAGAGTTATAAAATTGCAGATTCTTTTTGAGTGCCAATTTTTATGAAAAGTATTTTCAAAGTAATAACATCTCATAATCTACTGAATTCTTTTAGAAAATTTTAACCTTGCAAATTGTTTTACAAAATCAAGCATTACTTCAAGTAGCCTCTTTCAATCATTCTCTATTTGCTCTAATTATACTCATTCTTCAACCAATTCAATCGTTTCCTTGTTTGTAAATCCCTTATCACACATAGAAATTTATTTGTAACTAGTACATGACTCTTTTCAATTCTGACCTGTTTTATAGTTACTCATATAGATGTTTCTTTCCAAAAAAATAATAGCTAGTATTCATTGAGTACATCCTGTATAGCAGGCACTATGCATATCACTTTATAGGCATTAGTTTTGAATCCTCAGATCAAAGGTTTCAGTTGGGCATTATTTATTAGGCCCATTTTACACATCAGAAAAATTAAGTAACTTTCATAGTTTATATGCCTAGAAACGATCAGAGCATAGATTTTCACAAGCGTCAATCTAACTACAGAACTCAGTGGTTTAAAAACTTCACGTATAGCCAGGTATGATGGTGCATGCCTGTAATCCCAGTACTTAAGGGACTGAGACAGGCAGAACACAGGTTTGATACTATCCTCAGCAACTTAGCAAGACTCTCAGCAACCTAGTGAGAATCTATTTCTAAACAATAAGTAAAAAGGGCTGGGAGTGTAGCTCAGAGGTAGAATGTTCCTGGATTCACACACACACACACACACACACACACACACACACACACACACACCAAAAAACTGCACTATAATAGACTAATTCTAATAGACTGTATTCATAGGGGACTCAGGCTTACTCATTTTTGTTTGACCATCTCCTGAAATGGTGCCTCATACATTTTTTAAATGCCTAATATAGGTATTGAATGGCTATTTTCCAAACTCACTTTGACCTAGATAAGAATTTGTCAAACTATCTGTAATGAAAAATCAGTTTCTGTTAATGAGAATGAATTACTAGAAAAATGGAATAAATTAAGTCCTATGAAATATAATCCCATCCTTTTTATTATATTTAGCAGAATGCTGATCACTATAAAAATTTTCAATTTCTATATTAATCAACAGTTTATAGACCAGCATAGATCTATGGGCCACACTTTAAGTATCATTGAACAAGTCAACAATGAAGCATTTCACACTGTCAAAACATATTTTATTAGGATATTATAGCTTTTTGTGCAGAAGCCACAGCAATGCATGAACTCTTTAGACTATTTATGGGAGAAAACCTAAAAACAAAATAAGATATTAAAAACAGAAATCATAAACATTTTCCTCTGTTAATAGAATTAGCCTTCATTTTTATGTACTATCTCATTTTTTATTTTTGTTTCTTGATGAAAGATTCTCAGAGTCTTTAATGCTACATTCTAAATTTTAATTAAAGTTTCAAGTATTGATTTGCCATATGAGTAAAAGAGTTTCTTAGTAATTAAATTCTAAAAATAAAAGGTCAGGTCTGTCATTGACTCATTACAGATCTTTAAGAAATTCACTTTATCTTCCTACTTAAGTATAGGATATTTAAGTGTGTCATCTACTCACTTCCTAGATTTATTTCTCTATAGGGCAGGTTGTGTATGAGTCATAGAAACATGATTAATTAAAGTAATTCCTTTTACAGAAGTAGCTTCATAATGTCGTAGCTAAAATTCCTCTAGTTGGAAGCCGGGCGTGGTGGTGCACACTTGTAATCCTAGTATTTGGGAGGCTGAGACTGGAGGATCCAGGTTCGTGGCCAGTCTCAGCTACTTAGTGAGGCCCTCCACAATTTAGTGAGACCTGGTTTCAAAATAAAGAATAAAAATAGGACTGGGGGGTGTAGCTTAGAGGTAGAATGCCTCTGAATTCAATCCCCAGTACCATAAAAAAATTCCCCTAGTAATTAATGCATTCATTATTGCATTCATTCAAAAGAGAAACTTGCACCCCCACTGTGTGCAAGTCTTGCTACAGATCTTGATTCTTTCCTGAGAAAATCATTGGCATTTTAATTTCATAACTAAGCCATCCAACAGAACCTTGGAAATTTTGAATTGAAATGGAGCATTGGTGAGCAGACCAACTTTAACTGTTTGTTTTCTCTAATGTCAGTGGTTAAATGTACAAGCATCCCTTCAGCTACTCCAAAGGACTGTAAAATGAATAAATATCATCAATTTCAAAGGAAAAAGTGTTTAATGATATTCTATGCTTTCTTTCGTTATGTTTAAGAAATGCTTCAGCCGGGCATGGTAGTGCACACTTGTAATCTTAGTACTTGTGAGGCTAAGATTGGAGGATCCAGGTTTGCAACCAGCCTCACTCAGCTACTTGGTGAGGCTCTTCACAACTTAGTGAGACCCTGTTTCAAAATAAAGAATAAAAACCAGGGCTTGGGGTGGAGTTCAGAGGTAGAATGCCCCTGGGTTCCATCTCCAGTACAGAGAAAAAAAAAAAAAAAAGCTTCGAGGGCTGGGGCTGTAATTCAGTGGTAGAGTGCTTGCCTGGCATATATGAGACCCTAGATTCAATCCCCAGCTCCACAAAAGAAAACTGATCTCAAACTAGAGTATCTAGCATTCAAACGAAATGTGTGCTACAAATATATGATTTTGAACGAGGACTTCACTTTAAATATAAGTTTAGTATTTAAGGTGTGTTACTGGGCTAGAAAGTAAACAAACTACTTATCTGGAAGCTGTAGATAATGAAGATCATAGTTGCCAGATAAAGCTATGTTTGTGTCAATGGGATCAAAGAAAAAACTTCTTTAAAAAGTGAAAGAGCTCTAAGTTCCACAGATGAATAGCTAGCATTCTATTATTTGAACTAACAAAGGGGACTGTCCAATAGATCCCCACAGTTTGAAAGCTAAGAAAAATCATAATACAGTACAGGAATAGCATAATAAGGGGCATTTTTGTGCCCCTTAATGTCACTTTCTTGGATAAAGCATTACCATATTTAATACACATGAATTATGAAATTTATCAAGCAATGTAGTTCAAACTCATCATAGACCTAAGATAGAATATTCTTAAATTCTAGTGTCTTGATTTTGTAGTTCACTTCAAATGCATAAAATAGCTTTATAGCATATTTCTGGTAACACAAAAATATCACTTATCACCATACAGAACATCTTTCTGAACCCTAATGTTGCACAATTTGGATTTTTTTTTTAGATTTAGATCATTTAGATTTTTTTTCCTTTGGTGGTAGGAAGGGAATGGTATATAAAATATATATATTTGGGGGCTGGTGGTATAGCTCAGTGGTAGAACACTTGCTTGGCACAAGTGAGACCCTGGATTCATACCCCACTATCATATAAAAAGAATATCTTTTAACTATTTTTAGAAATTAATTTTTCATTTGAATACAAAATAATGTTTTCCTGGATAGGAATCACAAGCTTAGTGCAAAAAATAATTTTCTCTAAAAAGCATAATTATTTATCTAAATTTGCTTATACTATGAAGGTGGAATATGAGAAATATATTGGCCTGCTGATTTCTGTACTGTAACTTTGGTATAATATTATCTGCAGTTTCCAGTGAATGGTGCACTTCACTAATTGCATATAGAAATGATACAGGACAAGAATAGCTGTTCCTCTGTCTCTTCTGCCAGAAGGTGGTGTCAACTTGACATTTAATAACAATGCCTATTATTTTCTGATAGTCTCAAAAACAATACTACACAGTCCCAGCTGTCTGATCCAACCATAGTTAATTAACAAACATTATTCTACCTATGCTGTTAGGCAACAATAGCAAAATAGCAAGCAATTTTTGAATGAAAGACAGACCAATTTTGAAACCTGGGGAAGAAAATTCATATTTATCAAGTTTTATAAATGGTAACAAAATATAATGGCAATAAAAAGCATAATTTCAAGTTTCTAAAAAGAAATGTAACCTTGCATGTTTATCTCAAAAAAGTACTAATAGATACTGACTTATAATATGAAGATATATTATATATACAGAAATACAATTTTTGTTATAATAAAAAACATATTTCATACATAGTTGTATATATAGCAGTTAATGGTATGGATAGGAGGGGTTTTTATATCAAAAAATGTCCAAAGCAGGAGGCAATTAAATATTATAAAATATATCTTTGAAATACCACTAAATGTGGACTTACTGACTTCAGAAACAATGCATTATTGAAAAGAAACAAAATTAGTTCTATAATGGATTCAATATACCACTGATAAAAGCAACCATCATTAAGACTGGATATTTTATAGTCTTAGGAAAAAATAGTGTCCAGTCTCACAATTCTCCTAATAGTCTTAATTACTTTCACATAGTATGGTTGCTTCTTATCTGTGAGCACTCATGCACATGAGCACACACACACACATACAAACACACAAATCAATGATGATATTGACCATTCTGAGGACCAATAATCCTCCAAGTAGAAAGTGATTCGTGTGCAACTCATTTCTCAAAGTGATCAATGCTCAAATGAGTGCACATGTTTCAGGCGTCATCATTCAAATCATTGGACAATGGAATAAAGTGAATAGAAGAGAAATCTTCCCCTAAGTTGCATTCTAGCCATGTTTGTTTTAAGTTTAACATAATGATGCAATCAGTGAATAACTACACAATGGCTAAAAATATTTTTTTCATATTTAAATATCAATTAGTAGCTGGGCATGGTGGCACATGCCTCTCGTCCCAGTACTTGGGAGACCAAGACAGGAGGATCACAGGTTTGAGGACTACCTCAGCAACTTAGCGAGACCCTGTTTCAAAATAAAGAATAAAAAGGACTGGGAGTATAACTCAGAGGTAAAATGTCCCTGGGTACAATCCCCAGCACTAAACAAAAATAGAACACTTAGTTAATGCATTTTTCTATTATAGTCATACTGCAAAATAGATATTATTATCCACATTTAACAGATGAACGAGCCGGGCATGGTGGCACACGCTTGTAATCCCAGCATTTGAGAGGCTGAGACTGGAGGATCTGGGTTCGTGGCCAGCCTCAGCTACCTAGTGAGGCCCTCCACAACTTAGTGAGACCCTGTTCCAAAATAAAGAATAAAAAATAGGGCTGGGGGTATAGCTCGGAGGTAGAATGCCCCTGAGTTCAATCCCCAGTACCACAAAAAAAAAAAAAAGAACAGATGAAGGATCTAAAGCTCAAGCTCAGAAAGTTTGGAGGGAGATTTTCTATCTGCTTTACAAAAAAGATAAAATTTTAATTTTTAAAACTTATTTTTTAAACATATGAGTTGACTGTTACTTGGATTATTTCATCTATTTTAATTATGTATTCAAATATCTTCATTATCTTTCTGCTTTAGTTTTTAGGTGACCCAAATACTAGGGCTCAATTTCTCTATAATAGAGTATTTTGAGCTTAACCAATTTTCAAACTAATACAATATCTTATAAAAGGATTCTCTCAAATATTTTAAATAGTGTTTATGCTCTTTTTTTCAACTCCATTCAAAATAATTATACTTCAGGTAGTACAGAGTTTAACACATAAACATATGGTTTATATATTTTAAAGGACATTAATGCAACTTTTAAATAACAAAATGCACCTAAAGTTCTATTCTAAAATGATCTAAATGAAAACTAAATTATTTAGTGGATTTTGTTAACCTATCTCTATAGAAAATAAAGGTAGTTCTTTTTTTCATTACCTTTTGCAGTCAAAAGAAACAATAGTTCCCAGTGGATACTTGTAATCCCAACCCCAAATAAAAGATCCTACATTTAAAGAAAGCTAAGCTTCATGAGATTTTCAAAGGAAGCAAGTAGATGTGACAACATTGTTTTCCTTGTGTTTTATTCTTTCAGGACTCAACACAGACCTGCCACCAGTCTTTATACTATGAAGTCTCTTTGAAGGTACATCTGATCAAAGAAAGGGAGCCACTTGAATTATACCTTTTTAAAAGCTCTGGACAAAACCTTGGATTAGAAAAATTAAGGTTAAATTATTTCATTCAATTCCATACATTTCTTGGCTCTTTTTACCCGTCTTTCATAAAGGTTAATTATAATAAAACCAAAGACAATTTAAAGCACAAACTACATCTTTCACAAATTAAGATTCAATTACCCAGTCCCTAGATAGAACTTTTGCTTTCAGCCTAGAACATTTTCATCTAAAAAAACCAATCTCAGCCACTGTACAACGGCATTTATTATTCATAGCAAATTCTTTTAGAACTTAGAGTAAGCTAAAAGCATGAGTTTTTTGGAAATTAACTTAAATTGATTTTTTTTCTTTTTCTTATTTATAAGCTTCTGGAAAGCCTGAAACATTTTTGAAAAGTATTTTATTACTTTTTCCAAATATACAATATGGGATGGCCTGTCTAAACTCTAATGCAAAAGCATTTAGAAGTTAATACTGTTCATCTTAGAGTGTGAGCTCACTCATCCTTACAAGTTAACTATTAAATATGCAGGATTGTCATCACTGGTTAATTTCATTGATAGATAATGAAAACATAGCAAAGCACATTCTACATGGTTTACAAAAGAAGTAATAAATCTCTTTGTTTTAGCAGAAAGTTCATCTATGCAAGAACAGTTAACGTTAAATTTATTTATATGGTGTGCAATCTAATTACTTAGCACAAGAATGCTATTGTGTTCAGACACATTAATCTGTTAGAATGATTCACTCCTGCAAAGACAGAGAATTGGCTCAGGTAGCCCCATGCCAAATTCTCAGAATTTTCATTATAAAATGAGGGATCTACATCGACTCACCACTCCCCTTTATCCCAATATATGCAAAGTAATTAAGATGTAGCAATTTAACCTCAACAGAGAGCCCATAAACTTGGTCACAAATTAACACTTGCAGTATTGAGACTAAGTGACTGATTCTATTAGAAGTAGCAGGAAATACTAGAAAAGCATTAAGTGCTAACCCCTTAGGAGATGTGATTTCCTAGATTTCCAGTGGAAAATGAGACTCAATTCCTAAAAGAAATTATCTAGATCAAAGACTTGTCCAGATACTTACGCCACAATCCCTGAGAGATGGAACATTTCAGCTGTCAGATAGGAGAGATAACTATATAAAAAAACAAAGAGGGGTTCAATGACCCGGATGGTCTTGGTAAAACGTGTGGTAAAGGCAGCAAACATGCCAAACAGGAATCCAATGAAAAGTCCTCCTATTCCAACCAAAAAGAATTTTCCTATTGCAGCCAAAATATCCACTACTTTGATAGATGGCATTTCATTGAAAGACTTGAACAGCTTATAGAGTACCTGCATAAGAAAGGTTACAAAAGCTGTATTAATAAGAAGAGTCCCAAACTGTGCCCTATCTACTCTTCCAATGTGTAGGTTCCTCATCTTTGAAGACTTCTAACCCCACCTCCACACACACACACACACACAAACACACACACACACACACACACTCACAACATAAGTCCTTAGCAAGCAAATATCAATAGATATTTCTACAGGTCATCATCAAACTATGCATGACTGTATTTGAAAAAATTTTAATGTGCCATGAAGGAATGCTTCATGGTTAAGATATTCTTATTTGGCATGACTAGAAAGGCCAGGCCTCCAAAAGATTTATTCCTATTTCCAACAAATAAACTGATAGATGATTAATACAGTAGCATAGAAGTATTATTGCTTTCTTTGACATATTAATGGCTGTTAAATCATACTGTATCAATTCATAAACTTAATTCTAGGACTAACTTGCTCAATTATGGCCTAAACCAGAATTTAATTCTTGATCTAAATTACAGAGTTGAGCTTAAAGGAACCTAGAAAATCCATTCATGAGATACTTACGACAGTAACAGCATCATTAAGAAGGGATTCTCCAAATACCAAAATGTGAAGCTTCTCATTCACATGTATTTCTTCAAATACAGAGAGTACAGCCACAGGATCTACAGCAGCAATCAAACTACCAAACCAAAGATTGTGAAGCAGTGACACGTCTTGAAGGTTGAAGTACTTCACCTGACATAGGCCATAGAGAGAAAGACCTATTCCAAATGCATTCCACATGGTACCAACTACAGCATACAAGAGAATCGTCCCTATGTTCTCAAAAAAGGGCCGACTGGGCATAAAATATCCTGCTTCAAGGACTATTGGTGGAAGTAAGTACAGGAAAAATATGTCACTGTCCATTACGGGTGGGGATTTGTCATTTAAACTGTAAATTAGTCCTCCCATAATGAGACCTACAAATATCAAGAGGCAGCTTTCAGGTACAACTGCAGGCATCTTATTATAGAGGTGAAATCCTGGAAGAGAGACAAAACATAAAAGTATTACAACATCTTCATTATCAGTTACCTCCATATGTCATCATTCTTGTCAAGCCTCATGATTTCACGAAAGTAGCTTCTCAGTCATTTCACATTTTCCATTTTAATAATGACTTAAAAATGCAAAAGCATGAATGGAGGTATTTGTTTCTACATAAGAAAAATATTTACTAATAGAAGTATTCACAGTTAACGAGAATGATTCATGTGCCCACTGAATCATTTCCAAATGTGGGTGCATATTTTAAAATAGAAGCAATGTATTTATCAGCTGGAAATATTTTTCTGTTCCCACAATCACAGCAATACACATCAGTTGCCTAAAGAGTGTACAGCTTAATTTGAATGAGACATAATTCAAATAGACATCATTCAAATGTATTCAATGAGTAATAAGACATGAAACTACCTTTAGCAATCATAACTAATTTTTCATTGACAAAGAAGCGTCGCTAATTGTTTATAAGAACATTCAAGCCAAAGGAGAAAGATAACTTGTCAGGTTTACATAGTAAGTATGTGACATAAGTGGCATGACAACCCAGCCAGGTTGACTCCTAGTCCGGTGGTCACTTGGGCAGTTTGAGAGGTCTGTGTCTATGTCCATTCATGCTACTGCATGCTCAAAATGCAATCCCAATCGTAAAATTTATTTTCTGTCTATTAAGTACATAAGTCTTTATCCCATGTGAGAAATGCAGCCACATCTAGCAGCCTACATGGCAGGTATTCTGGATTTTATCCTGTACTCATTTATCTTGGTCCTGGGTTATATAGCACATCATTATGTGCTAGCTTGCTATAAACTTATAGATAATGTTTACAATTATCATAGCCTTTTTGTGCTGTAGAAATGATCTTAAATTTCATCTGGGTAATCCATCCCCTTACTTGTTACTCTTGTTCCTACCTGAAATCCCTTTCTGGTATACCAATGAATTTGACTACAAATTTCTCATGGATTGTGGCTAATTTTTACATTCATCCTTTAGTACAGTGCTAGTAAATAGAACATATTGAACATACACTTACTGAATAAGTAATAAATACATTATAGAAAAGAAAGCCAGTTGACTTCTGAACAATAGTTTATTTCTCAATGGTTACAAAAAGTGCTTTCATGTGTATTCTCCCATTTGATTCTCTCATCACACCAATACAGCAAGGTAAATGTTATTCACATTTGAAACCATCAAAATTAAGCACACAGAGGTATTTCACCCATTCAATGCACACTCATTGATTGTCTGCCATGCACTAGGCACTGGTTCCTAAATTTACAAAAATATTAAACAACTCAAAGTAATCCCTTCTTTCCACTATGCTATGCTTCTTTCCTCTTTATCTTCCACAGAACCATTTATTTCCTCTGGTTATTGAAATAACCTGAAAGTTCCTCATCATGAAGATGGAATAATAGCTCCATAGCCCATGGGCCCAACATAATGCTCCACACATAAAATATGCTCAGAAAAGATTTGCCAAATGAATGAATTAAAGGGATAAAGCTTGGCATCTCTGCCTTCATTTTGTGTCTGTCTTCAGATTTCTTCTCAGCTCTGTGCACCGGCATGATAGTCATTTGAGGAGTGTTTGTCTAAAAACTGGTAATTTTTAAGATTTGCAGGGACATTCCACTGCCAACTTTCCAAGTCCCTGGAGTGGTGCCTAGAAGTCTCCAATCGTTGCCCTACCCTTTCCAGGAATAGTGGGGCCTTGCAGACATATCACTCCTTGCTGAGACTGCCCACCAAAGTAGGAACCAAATTGCCCCCTTCTAGAATCACAGGTTGGATAGAGCAGCAAATGGAGATTGCCCTCTCAGGTGATAAGGACTTATCCGCAGCTGCCTTGTAGAACCACAACTGAAATAATGATCAATCACAGGACAGTTTCACTGAGACTAGTGAATTATGCATACCTTTTGCCTCTGCCCCAATTCTTCCTCTACTTAAACTAACATTCATATCAGTACTCCAAAGACAGGGATGATACTCTTCATCTCACCTTGACTTCCTACTATTGACATATTGCTTACAGTCCCTTTCCTGGTTTCCACAATTACTTTTTTCATTGGACTTTAGAGATGAGTGGCATGGCCTGCTTTTGGTGGGCCCGCAGAGTCAAGCCTCTGCCCTAAGACTCTGGTAATATTATTAGGTAGTCCCATTTTCCCTATGTTACTGACATTGATATTTAATTAGACTATTTATTGCAGTCAATATATCTAGTACTGAAAATATATAAAAGGTTCTTAACTATTCACATATGATGACTATTGTCACACAAGACAACATGTATTTCTGTTTGAATGCTACAAAGTATCTTCTCTCCTTAGGCCTCAGATAAAGGAAAACGGATGAGAATGAGGGGGTTGGGTGAGAATGATCTCTAAGGGACTTCCTAACTCTGACAATCTATAAGGCTGTGAATCTATGGATTATGCATTCATCATATTTAACATATTTTGTTAATGCTAAAGCCATGATATTCATAAGGTTGCCCAAAAATTTGGAATGCAAAACATTATTTACTCTAATATCAATACATTAATTTTGAAAAAAATAAAATTCTGTAGAGTCTGCTGCCAGAGTTCCAGCAATTTTTTTATTCTGGGCCTACAAGAAATAATGAAAACTCAATAATGAGCACTTTTAACTTTTAAAAGACTTTTCATTTTAAAAGACTTTTGTAATTTTGACATCATCAAGGTAAAAGCCAGATATATAAGTGAACATAAGTAAAATGATTAATTCTCCTTAGGAGATCTATAAAATTAGTAATTTAGAGTGTTCATGTAAGCTAAATAGGTAAAACAACAGCTTGTCTATTCTGCTTCCTGGGTTTGTTCCTAATTTGTCTTTCCCCTTAAATGCTGAATGGGGGCAAAAGTAATTGATTTTTTAAAAGTGGAATAGATTACCTGGTAAATATAACAAGTTTCCTATGGGGTAAATAGACTACCTAAAGATTGAGGTAAGTTAGTATCTAGAACCAATCAAGTAACATTTACCCAGTCTACCTTTTAATGTTATGCCTTCTCCTCATCCTTGAACAACTGCAACCCTTTGCATTCTAACCTGTACTGGGCCTATTCCCACCTTCTGCTGGGAGACCACCAACATCTGAATATAATCACTGGGAAGTAGAGACTGATCTGTAAACAAAAAGTGTTTCTGGAATCCAGCAGGAGGCAAAATGTTCCTTCCAGCTTGCTTTTCTCTGATATTGTAAGCAAAGGATGCCTGACATCTAGAAAATGCTGAGATTTCCTATTAGACAACTCCATGGTAGAAGATTGGGAAATCCCTCACTTACCTATCTTTGCCAGAGAGGCTAACATAATCCAGAGGGTGATCTCGAAAGGGACCTGCACATGCTGGTAGTCCAGAGAGAAGAGGAGTGTGTGAGCAGATACCACTGAGCCATTATCCAATGTTCCTTCTGGTCTGCAGCTGCCATTGTCTGTCTGCGGGTCCTGGCGGTGCTGCATAGTATCCCCAGAGGTTCCCAGGAGCTGGGAGCAGAGGTTCCCCAGCAGCAGAGGCAACAGGAGCCCTAGCCCATAGGCCATCACCAACTCTGCAAGCTCTTCTTGCTGAGACAGTTTAATATCCTCCCCAGACTCAGCAGCTCTCAAATGCGGTTTGCTGTCCCTAACCTTCAGACCTGCTGGCTAGCACTTAGTAGATCAGTGAACACTCCCTCAGCTCCCTGGGGTCTCTGCAGAGAAGTGGATAGGTTGTTATAGCCTGGAATGAGATTAGAGCCAGGAGCCAGCAAAGAGAGGGAGCTGGGAGAAATTATTGATTGACATGGAAAAAGATTTTAGCCCCAGTCCTAACTCTCAATCAAGGAAAACCACTGGGAATTGGATTCTGCCACTTAGCAATCTATTTTCACACTGTGAGAATTCTTCATTCCCTATAGATATGGGGGAGAAAGTGTTCAAGAAGAATTCTTCAATCTCTCAAAGACAGCCAAGGCCCCTGCACACAAGAACCCTAACTACAGTGCATTTGGCACAGAAAACCCAGAAGTGGAGTTCCTTGTTTTCATGGATAGGGAGGGTTGAAAAATATAAATCAGTTGCCACTGAAAATTCTGGGAGGGAAAGTTCTTTTCTTTATTCTGAATATAAGGCATAGTAGTTATAAGCAGGGCAATGATACTAGTTTACCTTAATTCCTATCATCCATGAAATGTCTTTTGATAGAATTCAGAAATTTCTATGCCTACTTCTAATCCATGAATATTATGCTCATTTTATTTTTGTATCAAGTTATTCAGGTTTCTCAATGACAAACATAAACTAGTTTGATGAATATAAAACCTGGTGAGATTTTGCCAGTGAGGCTGACATCTAGAATAGTTGCAAATCCTGTATCATCATGACCTTTTCTTTTTTCCCAGATTTATTGAAGTATAACTGGCAAATAAAATTATGTTTATTCATAGTTTACTATGTGGCATTTTGATATTTCTTTATGTTGTAAAGTGACTCTCACAATCAAGCCAATTAACATATGCATACATGTAAATTCTATGGCAAGCTGACAGAGTTGGTGGATTTTGCTGAATATGATTGTATTTTAATACTATGTCTTTGTATTTATCTTGTATTATTATCAAGTATTCCATTAACATTATATCTTTTCTATAAATATATTGTACTTTTAGATTCTAAAATTAAACAGACCAAAATAGATCACTGTTTTCTCAAGGTAAGGACATTTAAAATAAAGCAATAACTGCAGGAGCTACTCAATGAAAACGAAAATCATAGTTGATGTTGGATATACTTAGAAAGTGGTGTGTGCTTTGAGCATTATGATAAATGTAAATATTTGTGAGACCAGGAAAAACTACACTTTCTTGTTTTCTGTATGATCATAATACTGCTTAATTACTCAGAGAACATGTGAAATTTTTCTTCATAATTTCTTATCTTTAATAAACATAAAATATACCCTTTCTAATAGTAGAAAAATAGAGAAACAGAAAGACAAACACAGGGAGAGAGGGAGGGAGGGAGGAAGGAAGGGAGAGACAGAGAGACAGAGTGAGAGAGAGAGAGAAAGAAAGAAAGGTAAAAAGCACCAACATAAAGGTAAAAAGCATTTCATCAAAAAACAGAAGTCAATATGGTTGACTATTCACAGCGAACATGAGTAATTAAAACATGGGAGCCTTAGGCTATTACATAAATCAATGACCCATTTTTTCTTAGCTGCCTAAACACCATCCAACCTAACAGCTAATGATAAATCAATGACCCACTTTTCAACAAAAATGGAAAATTTGGAGACACAGATTTACCAATGCATATGATTTTGATTTGTCAACAAGAAGTCTTTCCTTAAAATCTGTTTTTTAGAGGTGAGGTATTATTTGAAAACTTGAAGAACCTAAAACTTAATTTCCATAGAAAATTCTCCATTTGCAATTTCACTTATCATCAACCTGTACCCAACATTTAGCTATTCTCTTACTTTTAGAAGTGAGACTGCTAATTTGATAGTAACCACTATTATCAGTAATTATATTCTAAGTTTCCATTAGAACAAATTTTGGAGTAATCACATTAGGTGTGGAATATACAATATTGATGTACCTCATTATCTAGGTCTAGTCTTTTATGTCAAAGTCATAAAATGTTACTTAGGATCTTTGAAAAGCCATCCATGAACTTCACAATTCTTTTCTTTTTATTAATGTACAATTTACATTTAATAAAACATAAAGTTGTTGTTTTTTTTAAGGTACTGGAGATTGAACTCAGGGACATTCTACCTCCGAGCTATATCCCCAGCCCTATTTTTTTTTTTATTCTTTATTTTGAAACCGGGTCTCACTAAGTTGCGGAGGGCCTCATTAGGTAGCTGAGGCTGGCCGCGAACCCGGATCCTCCGGTCTCAGCCTCCCAAATGCTGGGATTACAAGCGTTCACCACCATGGCTCATAAACAAAGTTTTTTAAGTGTGAAATTTGATGAATTTTTGACAATTCATATATACAGCTTCGTAATTACCATCCAAAAGAACACATAGAACCTTTCTTTCACACTCCTTTTTAAACTATCCCTTACCCCAGGTAACCACTCTTCTGATGTTTTCAACATAGATTAGCATTTGCCAATTCATAAACTTAATATAATTTGAATCATACAGTATGTATTTCTTTATGTCTGGCTTCTTAAATTAGCATAATATCTATAGGAATTGTTGATGTGTGTTAATAATTGTAATTAAAATATGGTATACATGTACAGTGTAATATGATTTATCCCTCCAAAAGTATAAAATCTTATCATTTGTGATGATGGGGATATACCATGTGGATATATGATAAGCAAAATAATTTAGTCACAAAAGGACAAATACTTCATTATTCTACATATATGTGGTATCTAAAATGGTCAAAGAAACAGATAATTTGGTAGTGGTTGTTAGGAGTTTGGGCAAAAATGTAATATTGAACTGTTTCTTCTCCCAGTGTTCTACTAGTCTCAGAAGGCTGTGGGCTCAGGGTATGACCCAGCTTGGGAGCTCCGGTGGCCACAGGTATGACATAGGAGCCTGGGGCTGGTGCATCTATGGTGACTCTTCCCAGGGTTGAGAAAAATCCTACAGTGCCTGACTATAGTTGAGGTCTCTGGCCTTGCACTTGTCCCAGGGAGAGATCTGTGAGTCAGACTACAGTTTCTAGGTACTCTCCTGGTTCATTCTATAAACCGCACTAATTATAGATTTAGGACAAAACTGTGCATGGATTGCCCTCTAGTGATAAAAGAATGACAAAACCCCAATAAGCTAACTCCTAGCAAACTTGGACCTGGGCACCATACAGTGCGAAAAGAGTAGAAATTACTACAGACTTAGACAAAATAAACACCCTGCTTAGAATTTCTGGAAAGATGGACACGAACAAAATCTAGCTTTGGTGACTGGAATAAATACCTGATCCTCCAATGCCCAAATAATGTTACATGCCAACAAACATCAAGGGCTTTCAGGAAACTCTGACCTCACTGATTATTCAAAATAAGGTGCCAGAAACTGGCCAGAAAGTAATCAGCATGAGAGAACTCTCCGCTTAAGAATTTAAAATAGCTGTGTTAAGGAAACTGCATGAGTTTGAAAAAAAAACAGAGAAAAGATTCAATACACTAATAAAATTAATAAAAAGAGGAAACAATTTTTAAATTGAAGCAATTAATGAAGTCATTAGGCTGAAAACATACTCAGTGAAATAAAAAATGTGATAGAATGTATCAGCAGGATACATCAGACAGAAGAAAGATAAGTGAACTCAAAGACAAGCCATTCGAAAACAATGCCAGAGGAGAAAAAGAGAACTGAAGAAAGAGGAGCAAAGAAAGCTCACAGAACCTTTGAGAACATATGAAAAAGGAAAATATTCAAGTCATAGGATTTCAATAGGGCATTAAGAATGACATCAGGGCAGAAATTTATTGAAAAAAAGAACAAGTTAGAACTTCCAAATTTTAGAAAAGGATGTAAATAATCAAGTACCTCAACCAAAGTCGACCACAGAACATATTATAAGAATCTCTCAGTAGATAAAGAGAAGATTCACAGGGCTACAAGGGAAAAGAAATAAAACAGAGGGGTGTCCCATCCAAATCAAAAATCAGAAAGCAAACAAAAGAGTTAAATTAACCCCCCAAAAGTGGACCTAATAAATATCTACACAATATTCCATCTAACGGCTGCAGAATATACATTTTCTCACAAATGACTACAGAATTAATCTCAATAAATTTTCAAAAAATGAAATCTTATATAACATCTTTTCCAACCATAATGCAATAAAACTAAAAATCAATAATAAAAAAAGCTTTGAAAAACCATACAAGTACATTGCAATTATACAATATACTCCTGATAGAAAACAATGGATCAGGGAAGAAACCAAGAAGAAATTTTTAAAATCTGACACAAATAAAACTGTAGACACAACATAACAAAAATGGAGATGACTTATCAAAATCTTGTTGGTATATATCAAAAGCAGAGAAGTGCCAGGTGTGGTAGTACACGCTTGTAATCCCAGTACTTGGGAGGCTGAGACAGGAGGATCCAGGTTTGTGGCCAGCGTCAGCTACTTAGTGAGGTCCTCTGCAACTTAGTGAGACCCCGTTTCAAAATAAAGAATAAAAAATAGGACTGGGGGCATAGCCCGGAGGTAGAATGTCCCTGGGTTCAATCCCTGGTACCACACACACACACACACACACACACACACACACACACACACCCCAAAAAACAAACAAAAAAAAGTAGAGAAGTTTAGAAGGGATTAAGTTTATAGCAGTCAACACCTAACCCCCAAAGTGAAATTAGTAAAAAGGAATAAAAATAACAAAATCGAAGGAGAATTAAAAAGAAAAAATTTAAAAAGATGAATGAAGGGAAGAGCAGATTTTTGGAAAAAGATAAACAAGTAATACATTTCAGCCAGGCATGATAGTGCATGCCTGTTGTCCCAGTACTTGAGAGGCTGAGACAGAAGGATTGCAGGTTCAAGGCAAGCCTTAGAAACTTAGTAATACCCTGCTTCAAAATAAAAAATAAATTAAAAATGGCTGGGGTTCAATCCCCAGAGAAGGAAATAAAGAAAGGAAGAAAGGAAGGAAGGAAGGAAGGAAGGAAGGAAGGAAGGAAGGAAGGAAGGGAAAATAGGTAAAGATTAATGGATAAATAAAATATGTCGTATATGCACAATGGAGTTTTACTTAGCCATAAAGAAGAACAAAATTATTTCATCCATTATGCAAATGGGTGGAACAGGATAGCATTATGTTGATTGAAATAAGCCAGACTCAGAAAATCAAGGGTTGTTTGTTTTCTCTCATATACGGAACTTTAGAGAATGAAAGAATAGAAAAGAGACCCCATGGGAGCCAGGCATGGTGGCACATGCTTATAATCTCAGTACTTGGGAGGCTGAGACAGGAGGATCGCAGGTTCACGGCCAGCCTCAACAACTTAGTGAGGCCCTCGGCAACTTAGTAAGACCTTGTTTCAAAATAAATAATAAAAATAGGGCTAGGGGTTTGGATAGGAGGTAGAATGCCCCTGGGTTCCATCCCCAGTAACACACACACACACACACACACACACACACACACACACACACAAAGAGATAGAGAGAGAGAGAGGGAGACCTCAAGAAAATAGAATAATAGAATGGAGACCAGTAATAAAGGAGTTGGATGGGGGGGGGGGGCTTGAGGTGTGGAAAGGGAAATGAAACTGACCAAATTATATTACATGTATGTATGAATATGTCACAGTGAATCCCACATTTACATATAATATACCAATAAGTAATTTGAAAGTATGGACCTTGGACCAGTTGTAACAGCAAGGACAATGGCATGTCCATGCATCTCCCTCACTCGTTGCCTTTTTTGAATGTGTGTACTACTGGGGATTAAACCAGAGGGGTTCTACCTCTGAACTATGCTCCCAGCCCTATTTTATTTTTCTATTTTGAAACAGAGTTTGATGGCCAAATTCAAACATTGCAACACGTTGCTGAAGATCTCTCTAAGTTGCAGAGGCTGACTGTGAACCTGCAATCCTCCTGTCTCAGCCTCCCAAGCACTGGGATTACAGACGTGCACCACCATGCCTGGCTGGTGCAATCCATTTCTTAAAACAATGTTTATAAACCTTTTCAGAATTGGGCTTATCCTTTCGTATTTTCTCCCACAAAGCCTCGTTTTCTTGTATTTACCATTTCAGCTAAAAGTACCTCCACCTTGCTCATGATAAAAAACTGGAAATTATTTTATATTTCTCCCTCCCTCACCTTCCACATCTAACCTATCATTGAGTCCTGTCAATTTCATCTCCTTTACCTCTCTCATACTCAACTCCTTTTCTCCATGTCACTGCATCATTTCAGAGCCTCACCATTTCTCCCTGGGACCAGGGCAATTGCCTCCTGACAGTACTTTCTCTGTGTGTTCCTGTATCTTATTTCACCGTCCTTCCAATCATGTAATATATCCCTTGCCGGCATTATCTTTGTAAAATATCAAATTGATATTGTCGATCCCTGTTTAGAACACTTCATTCCCATCTCAATAAGTCAACAATGTTGTTCATGCCATCAGTCCTACCTCCCTCTCCACTCTCATTTCCTACCACTTCTTTTCTTTAATCATGGGCTTCTTGTATATTAAAACGCTCATGGTCCCTTTCCTACACAATGTTATTTCTCACCTCTATGCTTGTGGCTGTAGAGTTATTTGTTTTCAGATTATCATCCCTACCTTCATCCTCCTAAATAATTCTTCTTACTCATTCTTTAAAGTCAGTTCAGCTGTCATTTTCTCCAGGAAATTTAACTGGGTTAAGTGTCTCCTCTTTGTGCTCCATATCCCACAGTGTAGGCCTCTATCACTGAAATGTATTTGCTATTTCATCTGTTTTCTTGACTGTCTGCCACCCTACATTGTGACCATCTTCAGAGCAATACTATTATTCATTTACATATGTCCAGCCCCTCGCACAGTGCACAGCATACAGCAAAGCTTTAAATATTTATTTAACTGAATTGATAATGACTTACCTCTGTGGACTTGATCTTATTCACAACGTTTTCAACTTACAATCAACTTTACAAGGACTGTCTTCAAGTGCACAAGGGACAGTCTCCAGGATATATAATATGTATATATAGCACATCAGAACTTATTACTCTTGTCTAATTTTAACTTAGTACTCAACAGTCAACCTTTCCCCACCTTTCTGTCTAATCTCCCTGGATCCTGATAAATACCACTCTAAATTCAACTTCTATGTGGTTGAACTTTTTTAGATTCTACATATGACTGAGATCTTGTGGTGCCTGTCTTCCTATATCTGGATTATTATTTTTTTTTGCAGTACTGGGAGTTGAACTCAGGGGCATTCTACCTTCAAGCTATACCCCTAGCCCTATTTTTTTTTTGTTTTGTTTTTGGTACTGGGGATTGAACTCAAGGGCATTCTATCTCCAAGCTATACCCCCAGCCCTATTTTTTATTCTTTATTTTGAAACCAGGTCTCACTAAGTTGTGGAGTGCCTCACTAGGTAGCTGAGGCTGGCCTCGAACCCGGATCCTCTGGTCTCAGCCTCCCAAATGCTGGGATTACAAATGTGCGTCACCACGCCCGGCTGGATTATTTTACTTAACCTAATTATCACTGATTTCATCCATGTTTACACAAATTACCAGTGTTTATTCTTTTTCATGACAGAATGTGTTCATGGTGTTTATGTACCACATTTTCTTTATTTATTCATCAATTGATAGACACTTAAGTTGTTTCTAGTCTTGGCTCTTATAAACAGTGCTGCAATGAATATAGGAGTGTATTTGACATGCTGATTTCAACATAAAAGAAATATATTATCAGTTTTTTGGGAACTCTGTTTTAGTCAGCATTCTCACTACTGTGACTCAAACACCTGGCATGAACAACTGAAAGGAAAAAGAATTTATATGCTTACAGATTTCAGAAGTTAAGGAGCGCCAGGCGTGGTGGCGCACGCTTGTAATCCCAGCATATGGGAGGCTGAGACCAGAGGATCCGGGTTTGAGGCCAGCCTCAGCTACCTAGTGAAGCACTCCACAACTTAGTGAGACCCTGTTTCAAAATAAAGAATAAAAAGTAGGGCTGAGGGTATAGTTCGGAGGTAGAATGCCCCTGAGTTCAATCCCCAGTACCGAAAAAAAAAAAAAAAAGAAGTTAAGGAGCTTTCAGAAGTTTTAGTCTATGATAGTCCAGGTTCTAAGAAGCAGCCACTGTGGCAAATCCTCAGCGCATCATGTCAAAGCGCAGACAAAGAGAAGGACCCTGCAGATCAAGGAAATACATTGTTCCCAGTCACAACTCTAGGGATTCATCTTCAGCCATGTCCCACCTCTAAACATGGCTGCATTGGTTAATAAATGAGAGTTTGAGGGACATCTTAAATCCAAACCATAACAAACTCCATACTGTTCCAAAATGGTTGTACTAATTTACATTTCCACCAACAGCATGTAAGGCTTATTTTTTATCTAGTCCTCACCAACACTTGTAATATATTGTCTTTTTAGTGATAGCCATACTTACTGCGATGAGGTGATACCTCACTGTGGTTTCAATTTGAATTTTCCTGATGAATAGTGATGTTGAGCATGTTATTCATAGTCTTTTAGCCATTTGTGTGTCTTCTCTTTTTGTTTATGGTACTAAATGTCAAACACAGTGCCTTGCCTACACTACGCACATATGGTACAACTAAGTTATGTCTCCCGCCCAGTGTATTTTCTTTTTAAAATGTCTATTTTGATCTATTGCCAATTTTTACTATTTGTGTATTTTCTATTAGGTTTAAAGTTATATATATTTTTTTTTTCTGTATTCCCTTGTCACGTATATACTTGAAAATACATTCTCAGCTGTGTGCAGTGACACAAGTCTGCAATTGCAGGACTTGGGAGGCTGAGAAAAGAGGCTTACAGGTTTGAGACCCTGTTTCAAAATAAAAAATAAAAGGGATGGGGGTGTAGTTCAGAGGTAGAGTACCCTGGATTCAATATCCAGTATGGAAGGAAGGAAGGAAGGAAGGAAAGAAAGAAGGGAAGGAAGGAAAGAAGGGAAGGAAGGGAAGAAGGGAAGGAAGGAAGGAAGGAAGGAAGGAAGGAAGGAAGGAAGGAAGGAAGGAAGGAAGGAAGGAAGGAAGGAAGGAAGGAAGGAAGGTTGGTTTCCCATGCTGTAGGTTGTTTCTGCACTCTTGTTTCCTTTGCTATACAGAAGCTGTTAAGTTTGATATAATAACATTCACACACTTTAGCTTTCATTTTTTGTGTTTTGGGGTCATGTCTAAAATATCCTTGCCCATTCCAATGTCCTAAAGCATTTCTCTATGTTCTCCTCAGGTAATTTAATAGCTTAATTTGTTACATTTAAGTCTTTAATCCATTTTGAATTGATATTAGTAACAGGTAAGAGATAGGAATCTAGTTCCATTCTTTATTTTATTTATTTATTTGTTTATTTACTTATTTATTAATTTTTGTGGTACTGGGGATGGAACCCGGGGGCATTCTAACTCTGGGCTATACCCCCAGACATATTTTTATTTGGAAACAGGGTTTCACTAAGTTGCTGAGAGCCTCACTAAGTAGCTGAGGCTGGCTTTCAACTGTGATCCTCCTGTTTCAGCCTCCCAAGTACAGAGTTTACAAGTGTGCACCACCACATCCTGCCAGTTTCATCCTTTTACATGAAGATTGTCCTTTCTCTAATATTCGTTCTTAGAATCTTTGAGGAAAGTCAATTGGCTGAAGTGTGTGAACATATTTCTGGGTTCTCTATCCTGTTTCATTGGTCTTTGTGCTCGTTTTTATGCATTTTATGTAACATATTGTATTGATTACTACAGCATTGTAGTGTATTTTGAAATGAAGCATTGTAATATTTCCTGCTCTGTTCTTTTAGCTCAAGAAGGCTTTGGCTATTCAGGGTTTTTATTGTGGTTCCATATGAAGTTTAGGATTGTTTATTTTTTTTCTAATTCTGGGGAGATGTCATTTTTATATACTTTTATTGGTGTATTGTAGTCTCACATTGTAATGTAGTTCCGAGTTATAGGGACATACATGCACACAGCACTTGGTGAACTTCCCCCCAGCTCCCTCCCCTTCCCCATGCATGATACTGCGATTGGCACTGGTAATTTCACATATTTACATGTCATCAGTGGGAGTGTTTCCTTCATTAATTCTCCCCCCCCACCCTTCATCACCACCCTCCCCTAGACCCTTTCACTCCACTGGGGTTTCTCCTCCATTATCAAAAGTCGCTCTTGTATACCAATTACTCCTTAGCTTCTGCATATGAGAGAAAACATGATCTTTCACTTTCTCTGATTGGCTAATCTCACAGAAATCTTAACATAATGTTCTCCAGGTCCATACATTTTCTTGCAAATGACAGAATTTTATTCTTCCTTACTGCTGAGTAGAATTCTGTTGTGTATATATCCCATAATTTTGTAAAACATTTATCTATTGATGGACACCTAGGTTAGTTCCATGATTTGGTTATTGTGAACTGTGCTGCTATAAATATGAATATGCATGTATCACTATAATGTTATGATTTCAGTCCCTTTGTAAAGATAACTGGGAGTGGATATCTTTGTTTTGTATAATACTGGTGATTAAACCCAGGTGTGTTATACCTCTGAGCCACACCCCCAGCCCTATTTTATTTTATTTTGAAACAGGGTCTCACTAAGTTGCTGAAGGCCTTTGCCAAACTACTAAGCCTGTCTCCAACCTGTCTCCAACTCAAACCTGCAAACCTGTCTCAACTTCCCAAGAACTGGGATTACAAGGATATGACCCTGTGCTCAAACCTGTCTTAACCTCCCAAGAGCTGGAATTTTTTTTTTTTTTTTTTTTTTTTTTTTTTTTTTTTTTTTTTTTTTTTTTTTTTTTTTTTTTTTTTTTTTTGCGGTACTGATGATTGAACCCAGGGGCATTCTACCTCTGAGCTATATCCCCAGCCCTATTTTTCATTCTTTATTTTGAAACAGGGTCTCCCTAAGTTGTGGAGTGCCTCACTAGGTAGCTGAGGCTGGCCACAAACTTGGATCCCCCAGTCTCAGCCTCCCAAATGCTGGGATTACAAGCGTGCACCACCACACTCGGCTTGGAATGTTTTTTAATGACCTCCAAAAGCCCTCAAACTTGTCTTCATTCTTGTCTCATTAATTTACTTATTCAATAAATATGTAATGGACAGCATGCAAGGTACAGAAGTTACAACAGAAAGAAAAACAAACACAGTACAGTAGGAAAGACAGAAACTCAACCCGGACCACACACTGTGATCTTTCCCCGGCTTCTATGAAACCATTGGTTTATAAAGGAATTTAGGAGAAAGTAAATACAGCAAACTACCTTTCCACCAGTAGTGATTATTCAGCAAGATAGTTACTGAAATAATTGTTCATGGAATATAAGATAGCCTTGGAGGAAACTGAAAACAACAGGAGGCTCCTGGTTAGGAGTAAGTCAGAAGAGTCAACGGACTAGAAGTAAAAGAACCAAGCATGGTGAAAGTGTTTGAGTGAGCACTCTAGAAAACTAGGATATTGTCATGAGAAAACAGGATGCTCTGCTAGGTGCAGTGATGGACACCCGTAATCCTAGGGCTTAGCAAGCTTGATAGGAGGAATGCAGGTTCAAGGCCAGCCTCAGCAAATCAATAACTTAACAAGCACCTGTTTCAAAATAAAAAGGGTTGGGGGTGTAGCTCAGAAGTAGAATGTCCCTGTGTCCAATTCCCAATTCCAAGTACCCCCCCAAAAAAAGAAAAGAAAGAAAGAAAACAGAATACTTTATGGGAGAGTATTTTGAGGGTCATTTCAGTAATGCCATTTCTATAGTGACTATTGCAGCTTGATATGACATCTCCATTTACAACTATTCTTATTGAATACTGTGTCTACCCCAGAGCTATAACCCCAGTGTCAGTTTTTTATTTTGAAACCAGGTCATGCTAAATTGCTGAGGCTAGCCTCAAACCTGTAATCCTTCTGCCCCAGCCTTCCAAGTACTGGGATTACAAGAGTGTACCTCAGAGCCTGGCTTAGAACTGCTTTTAAAATTCAATTCCACAGCCAGGTATTGTGGCATACACTAGTTACCCCAGTACTTGGGAGGCTGAGACAGGAGAATTGCAGGTTTGAGGACAGCCTCAAAAAGTAGAGCAACTCTCATATACCTAGCAAGATCCTATTTCAAAATAAAAATAAAATAGGACTGGGAGTGTATCTTGAAGGTAGAATGCCTTTGGGTTCAATCCCCACTGCCACAAAAATTCAATTCCACAAATTTAAATTGGTTCCATATTACTGATATAAACTTACTTCAACATCTCCCCAACATTGTTTCTTAAGTCCACGAGGTCACTCTTCTTGTCCTGTATACACTATTTTCCTCCTCTTCCTTCTCCTCCTCCTCCTCCTCCTCCTTTACCTTTTTTGTAATATAACTCCAAGCTATACCCCCAGATATTTCTTTTTATTTCTTAATTTGAAACAGGGTCTCACTAAATTGCTGAAACTGGCCTGGAATCTGTCATCCTCTTGTCTCAGCCCCATAAGTACTGGGATTATAGGTGTGTGCTGCCATGCCTAGTTCATTTTTGAAGTTTTAACCCCCTATGTGATGATATTCAAAAGTGGAACCTTTGGGAGATTATTAAACTTAGATGAGGTATTATGGGTAGGGTCAGCATGTTGGGATTCATATCTTTAAAAGACCAGGAAGAAACAGGAGCTCCTTCTATTTTCTGAGGACACAATGAGAAGGTCTGTAAGTCAGGAAGACGGTGAAGGAATTTGGTAAAGTTTTGTTAATGGTTGTCTAGCCTCTAGAACAGTGAGAAAATAAATGTCTGTTGTTTCAATCACTAAGTCTCTGACATTTTACAGTAGCAATCTCATCAAATTAAGAAAACAATGCAGATTCTGTCTTCTGGTGTACAGTGAAAATACACCATCAAATATGACTTTTCACCATTGAATTAAATTAGCTATGTCAGGCTAATCACTTACAAACATTGCCTGGCATATAATAAACATTCAGTAGATGTTAAATATTATTATTATGATTATTATAACTCCGTTGTCTGGAATGAATCACAAAGAACCATAGACCTAACATGGAGGGAAATACACCAAGTGCTATATGCATGTATGTTTGTGTTACTTTGAACCTCACTATGATGTATAATTACACTGCACCAATAAAAATATATAAAATGTTAAAAAAAAAGAACCATGGAGCTTTAGGAATTTGGAATTGTGGCGGAATCACTGTAATCAAGGTAAAACTGCCTCAATAATACATTAACATTTGTATAGACCTTAGAGTTAGTTTAAAAATTACTTTCAAACACACATACAATATTAATATTTACATATTTATGTGTATTAATTATATGTGATATATACTTTGTACAATATTCCTATATGGTATAAGCAACATGAGTAACCTGACTTCACAAATGGGGAAGTACATGCCTCTCAAAGGCTTTAAGAGACAAGCTATGATGTGAACCTGAGTCATCTGACCCCAAGTCTGGTGATCTTTATTCTCCTCTGCTTCCCTTGATAAATATAGAGTTGAAAATGAAATAGAAACAGAACTGGTCCAAACAATTTAAAGTTAAAATGGAGAGAAGAAATTCTAAAGTTGAGAACCTTATCATTTCTTGACAACATTGATATAATATCTTTATAATATTCCTTCAGGGAAGACACCTCCCTGTTTTCTCAACCTGTTTCTTGGAACTGTTTTTTTGTTGTTGTTGTAGATCTGAGGGGAAGGTTAAATCTGAGGGAAAAGTCAAGAAAATTTATCTCATAAAAATTTCTCATGTGGTTTTGAAACATGTCCTGAGTTCATAAATGGAGTGTAGGAAATATACCACTCTATGAACATGTTATTGTCCAATAGAACATATGAAAATCTCCAACCCTTCTTGAGATCTTTTAAGCCTATGGCCCTACATATTTTTTAGCTCAGTCACTACTCTACATCAGTCAGCTACCAGTTCTCAAAATCAAGTACATTCAGATTCCTAAATGTAGCTAACAAGTATGATATTATCTTGTCCTCTTTTTGGACATTAGCATTACTGAAATGGATGAAACTATATATATACAGAACAGTTTATTATCTAATGTAGCAGGAGAGAAAGAATCAAATGTATTTAACTCTATTCAAGCAAATAGTAGTGGTTAGATCATTGTTAATAGATTTTCTTTCCTCCTAGGGAGATTCAGTATTCTTTGCATTTCATCATCCTTTCCATTTTATTTCCTAACCACTCCCTAGTCAGCATACCAAATCAGTAGGAAAATTCTCATATGCAGTAACTCACTATGTAAAATGGTAAAAGAGTTGCTCTACTTGAAGAGGAAGATAAAAATGTTCTGCTCCCCTGGCCACATTTAGGCAGCCACTGGGAGGGGAGTACTGAAATAACAGTTTGAAAATTGTTTGTCTAAATTATTGTAATAAACCAGGAGTGGTGGTGCACGCCTGTAATTCCAGTGCTTGGGAGACTGAGACGGGATGATCACGGGATCAAAAGCAGCCTCAGCAACTTAAAAATACTGTTTCAAAATAAAAGTCAAAAAATTATGGGGGTGTAGTTCTGAGATAGAATGCCCCTGGGTTCAATCCCCAGTACCAAAAAAAAAGTAAATTTCTGTAATAAAACCTTTGGTTACATGGATAAAACTCTATGGTAGAAATTTAGAAAACTTCAAGGTGGGCACAGTGACACACTCTTATAATTCCAGTATTTAAGAAATATGGGTGATTATTGAGAGATGATTTTTAATTCCTAACATTTTGAGTCTTAACTTCTGTTTGAGGTAGTGTTTGTTCTTTTTGCTTAGTTGTTTGCTTCCTGGAAATTATTGTTTCTCTGGTTCTGACGTTTATTTGCTAGTTCTTCTTTGTAGTTAATCTCTTTGAGTATGTTGTCTAGTGCTAGTTTGGAAAACATAAATTCTTTCAGCTTCTGTTTGTCATGGAAGGTTTTTATTTCCCTGTCAATTTTGTGAGATAGTTTTGCTAAGTGAGAGAACCTTGGCTGCAAGTTATTTTCTTGCAAAGTTTGAAATATGTTGCTCCAGCTCCTCCTGGATTTCATGACTTAGTTGGAAGGTCTGGAGTGATTCTAATTGGTTCGCGTCTAAATGTCACTTGGCCTTTTACTTTTGTTGCCTTTAAGATTTTCTCCTTGAACTCTACAATAGTCAATTTGATTATTGTGTGGTGTGGTGAAGCTTTTCTTTAATCTTATCTAGAGGGGGTTCTATATGTTTCCTGTACCTGTGTATCAATTTCTCTATGTTTGGAAAATTCTGATATTATTTATTTGAAAAGATGGTTGATTCCATTAGTTTCAAATTCTAATCCCTCTTCTATGCCTATTATTCTTAGGTTAGCTCTTTTAAAATTGGCTCAGATCTCACTGATGTCCAATTCATGCTGTCAGATTTTTTTCTAAATTATATACTATGCATTCATTTTTGGATTGGTCATCTTCTAAGAGTGATACTCTATTTTCCATGTGGTCTAATATACTGTTTATAGTTTATATTGATGCCTTCACTTCAATTATTGCATTTTTCACATCCTTCACTTCCTCCAATCAAAAAAATGGTCAAATGATCTAAATAGACACTTCACAAAAGAAGAAATACAAATGGCCAATAAATATATGAAGAAATATTCAACATCGTTAGCAATCAGAAAGATGCAAATCAAAACTACCTTGAAATTTCACCTAAACTTAAGTAGAATGGCAATCATCAAAAACACAAACAACAACAAATGCTGGCAAGAGTCTGGAGAGGTGGGGACCCTAATACACTGTTGGTGAAATTGCAGACTAGTGCAACCACTTTAGAAAACAGTATGGAGGCTCCTTAGAAGAATGGGAATGAACCTACCATATGATTCAGCAATACCACTTCTGGGTATCTACCCAAAAGAATAGAAACCAAACTATCAGACCAATGCATGTGTATCTATATTTATAGCCACACAATTCACAATTGCCAAACTATGGACGCAGCCAAGATGTCCATCAACAGATGAATGGATTACAAAACTATGGGATATGTACACAATGGAATTTTACTCAGCCATAAAGAGGAACAAAATCATGTTATTTTCAGGGAAATGGATGGGACTGGAAAACATTGTAAAAAAATTGGATGCTCTCCCTAATACTCAGAATCTAGGGAGAAAGTGGGTCATAAGAGGGACCCTTAGTGAAGAAAGATAAACCTTAGATGAGCAAAGAAAATGACTTAACTGAAGGTGATGGAGCAGAGAGGGAAACACCCTAATGCACATGATGTACTTTCACAAATATATCAATCACTAAACTGAACTTGAAAAGGAGGGAGGGAGAGGCAATAGGGCAGAAACTGGGGAAGGGTTAAATGAGAGATGTGTGTATGTATGCCTTTACCAGCTTGTACCTAACAAAGATGTATGATTACAATGCAATAATAATAATAATAATAATAATAATAATAATAATAATAATAATAATAAAAGAAACATAGGTTCAAAGTCAGTGAGGAATAACTCAGCAAGGAGTAAGGTAGCGAGGCTCTGTTTCAAAATTTAAAAAAAAGAAAGGACTGGATGTGTGTCTCAGAGGCAGAACCCCCTTGTGTTCAATACTCAGTACCACAAAAGAAAAAGTTACTTAGGAAATGTCAGGTAGACAACAGATCTCTCAGGGCAATAGACAGCAGAGCTCTCAGAGCAAGTTCAATCCCTCAGGATCTGAAACAGGAATAACTGTTCCATTATAAAGCACAAAATACTATCAGTAGTTTTGTAATTTTTGAGTTTGAGATTACATGTAAAGCAGGAATAATATAAAGTATAATGTTCAGGGTAGTTAATATCCAACAACCAAGATATAAGATTCTCTGGTCATTTAATGTTTTGGTTACTCAATTTGATCAGCAGGTGTCAAGCAATTATTTCATAAGACAGTATGCATCTCCATAGAATATCAAGAAGCAAATGACCATAGAGAAGCTCAGAGCAATGATGATTCAAAACAATGCAAGAGAGAATTTAGGAAGGAAGGTGACTAAAATGAGGAAGTTCCACTTAAAGATTCAGGGTATAAGAGCAGGACTTTGTTTACTCAGAAACTCTAAGAAAAGATAGAATCCAAGTTTAGGAATAAGAGTGTTACTGGGCAGGTTATTGGAACATGAATCTTAATACTGATGTAGCTACAGTAAAAATATTTAACAACTCATATGGACAAACATTGCCATAGGTTGATTTGGAACATGGTACTAGAGACCTCTTTTTTGTCTGTTTCATTGCTAGATCAGAAGGAAAGTCCAGAGTGGCCCGAGTGGTCATGGTGGTAGGAGCATGTAGAGTGCTAGTAACAGTAGCTTCATATCAGTTGGCATAGAAATATTTCAAGAAGTTTCTTTTTTTAATTTTTTTTTTGTGATACTGGGGATTAAGCCCAAGGGGATTCTAACGCTAAGCTACACCCCAGCCCTATATTATTTATTTTGAAACAGGGTCTTCTTAAGTTGCTCAGGGTCTTGCTAGTTCTCTAAGGCTGTTCTCCAACCTGCCATCCTCCTGTCTCAGCCTCCCAAGTACTGGGGTTACAGGCATGTGACACCATGCCGAGCCCTTTCAATAACTTCAATAACCACAAGATCCATGCTGATGGATATCAACAAAAGAGCAGTCATTGGTAGAAGTTCCATAGCAATGATTCAGTATCTTTTAAGTTGAAGTCAGTACACAGTACACTTTGATTTGGTCCTGGACTCTGCACAGGATAAGCAGGCAGAAATACCAGTATAGATTATGTAGAACTGTATGCCTATATCTTACATGGTTCTAAAGTTGGATTATAAAGATTTACTATTATTCTCTGATTCTGTATCAGCTATGATGTAAGCTCAGTGAAAATCAGGACTTGTATTAATTTTGTTTACCATTTATACCTACCACATATCAAAGTGTTCAGTACGTATTTGTTTAATCAATGAAGAGCCAGGCGGTTTTTCCAGAATCTAGAGTATCCTGAAAATAAGTCTCTGTAAAAGACAGAAAGCTCTAAGAACTCATTCTAGTTTTGAAGTTCTGCTCCAGATTCAAGTTTGTCTCACATCATTAGAGCCCTTGTATATCAGTTCATAAGCTTAAGGAGAAGACAACAAGAGTGTTCTATAGTGATGCAGATTCTCTAAAGTAGAGCTGAGTTCTTAAAGGAAAAAAAATGAACCACACAAGTCCCTAGGATCTCAAGTTGTTCCTAAAAATGCTTTCAATTCTATTTAAATTCTGTTTAGCAGAAATGGTTTCCGCTTATAACTGTAGAGAAAAATAAATTTTAGGAAATACCCTGCTTCTGAACCTCTGTCACTCTCAGATAAAAACAAGGTCTTTAACAATTTATGTTTCTCATGATGAACAGCCTCCATTCGTTTGAGGAAGTAAAACACAGAACTATATTGCAATTCTGTAAGCTACAAATTTCTCAGCTTTAACTAGAAATAGCAGAACAATTTAAAGAGTTAACTGACCACAGCAATGATTCAGTATCTTTTAAGTTGAAGTCAGTACACTTTGATCTGGTTCTTATAATTTTTACAGATGTTATTATATATAGTTATTTAAAGGCTATTTCATAAAATTGTAATAAGTGATGTTCCATTTACAGTGTAATAACTACTAATCCAAGACATACTAATAAAACTCTAAGGGCTAGAGGTGTTGCTCTGTGGTAGATCACTTGCCTAGCATGAATAAAGCTCTGGGTTTGATCCCACCATGAAAAAAAATAGAACATTTAGAAAAGTACACAGAAACATGATTGAGGATAAAAAAAATCCTGAATTGTCCCTAGGAATTTTGTAAAAAACAGTTATCTCTATTTTAAAATTTCGAGAACTGGTTTTTGGCTAGCATTTATCTATGTATTTATTTATTTATTCTTATTTTTTCTCAAATAGTTATTTCATTGTTCATGTATTTTACATATACATCACTGATTGGATAATTTTCTATGCAAATGACTAGTCATGTAAACATCAAATTCAACTTTAATTCAACTTGCTGATTTTTCTTTCCTGTATTGACTGAAAAGAATTACACAATTAACTACACAATTATTTCAGCTTATTCTACATACTAATCCTCAAAAAACCATTCCTCCACACTTCATCCAAGAAAATATTACGTAGTAATTCTGTATTAGTTGAATTCACCTCTTAAAAGAAAATAAATTAATGGTACTTGAATTGATAGATAGATGATAAATATATGATATATCAATATATGACAGATGATTGATAGATGATAGATAGATAGATAGATAGATAGATAGATAGATAGATAGGTAGATGATAGTTAGATAGATCCATCCTGCCCCCCCCAAAAGCAGGAACAACTCTATTTATGAATATATATGCATCATAAAATATTAACACATATTACTATACCTGAGAAAATTATTCACACCAGAAATGTTGCCCAATAGCATTTAATTCACTTTAGAAAAAATAAAAGACAATATACACACAACTGTTTTTCAGTATCTACATGACACCAAGTCAGTTTTTATAAAACATGTGCTCCTTATCTCTTCAGAGGCAAATGTATAAATGATGGAAATTTATTGGGAAGATTATGAGAGAGGATGATGGAGAAAGGAGTGATGAAGAGAGAAATAGGAGATAAATCAGTGATACTTATCATTAGATAATAAAACTTTGAAGAGAATGAAAATAATCTAAGAAATGTGATAAAAATGAATGAGCTATGAGAGCATTGAGGTTACCCATTCTATAAAATTTAATCAAAGATCAAATGTATAATTAGAGGGGAATATATGATTACTAGTGCACAAGTCTTATTAATATATAAGGCAACCATACCAATTTCCATAACAGCAAATGTGCATGAAAATCATTTTCTATTTCTAGAAGTGTGAGCTATTAAGTGTAGGCTCTTGTTTCCAAATCTGCAATAGATCTTATCATTCTGTAAGTTGCATTTTGTTAATTTATTTAATTTAGGTTCCAAAATTTCTGTAACATATTGCTGGATCTTATTAAAAGCCAGAATCAGTACTGTGGATAATGTGATTAGTATAGAAACTTGCCAAAAGAATGTCTTCATTACTATATGGTGGTCCTCAATGCACATTGATGACTTAACCTGTATGCTTTCCTTCTTCCCATCCCTGAAAACAATCGGGCGTAATATAGTGATGTAAAAAGTTGATATTATCCAAGGTATTTTCATATAGGTCCAAATACCCCAATTTATATGTGGAAATTATATAGAATATATGTTTTATAAACATTCTCTCTCTCTCTCTCTCTCTCTCTCTCTCTCTCTCTCTCTCTCTCTCTCTCTCTCTCTCTGAATAATTTCCCCTAAAATATTCTGATTGTCAGTGTAAAAGATCCTGTATGTCAGAAATCAAATGAAGGATATTTGAGCACTAATAATAGGACTCTAAGCCTTTTTGTGGAGAAATAATGCCCTATGCGGATATAGCTTCTAGTGGTCTTTTCAGTTGCTTAGAGCAATTATGTGCTTTCCATCCCATTTTTGTGGTTGGTAAAGCTAAGTGAAAGTAAGGTCATTGATTTGGGGTGCCAGTGGCTATTTGGTAAGCACATACAGAGCATACAAACTTGAATGTGGCAACCATTAAAGATGTCAAACAAGTAAGAAAACACAGCCATAAGTCTTAGTTATCATAGCTATCTTCTAAAAAACTCAGATGAACCAACCCCAAGTCAAATTATTTTTCACAAAAAATATAATAACCACACCTCAAAGGAAATCTAATGCAACATGGTAAGTCAGAGAAGATAGTTGTTGCTGAAGTCTCTCCAGTTAGTCCAACAACCTACAGTTGATTCTTACTGTACATGATCCCTACTTGTCTGGTTTGATATTTGTAAGTTTGGGGTGCTGAATTCAGAACTATTTCCATGGGAAATGTTACGAAGACTACATAGTGCTAAAGACTGCAGGAGGGCTTCCCGGGCTTTTGATGCTTCTATGTTCTGCTCTTGGGAGATTTGAAGGCTAATCTGATTAACATTATTCATTAGCAGATTGGAAGCTATGAGATTGGTTATGGAACGACATCTGGTGAGATTTTCTTCCAAAAATTGTTTGTAGAGTTCCTCGACCTTTTTCTCCATATAATTATTAAGCATAGAATTAGAGAGAGGCTGCTTATGAAACAACATACTTTTTTCTCGAATTTCATCTCCAGTCACTAACTTCGAGGTAGGTGCTTTTTCCAGAGGCTCGATGACAGGAGAATGTCCCAGTGGTATATCCACCGAAAGTAAAAGAGGGCCATTAAAAACGTCATCATGTGTGTGTTCCACAAAGCATCCCGAATCATACATGTTTCCCACATGGTCACCTCCAATCTGTAGATCAGGATAATTCTGGCAGATACTGGTACATGACCAAGAACGGTATAAATCCAGTTGCTCTTCATCATGTTGTTCTCTCTTTGGAATGGGCCATGCAATGGACACATTTCCTGGAAGTGTACTTTTGCATTTCTCTACAGATATCTCATCCACGGGTTTTACTTGATTTGTATCATTACTTTGTTCTGTTAGGCTCCCATTAGTAACTTTTTCTTGACTTTCCATCTTAAGAAGGGAAAGTGAATTTTCTTTTATATCTAAAAGCTTATTTTTCCAAGTTTCATTTTCCTCGTTTGAGGTCTTCTGACATGTTAGTGGTTTACAAAGTTTTGTATATTTCTGTTCTTTGTATAGGAGTTCAATTAGGAAGGCTTCTCCGAGCATTTTGTTAGACAGGTTTTCTAAAGAAGACTGTAGTATATTCCTATAACATAAAAGAACTCAATAAGGTAATATACATTAAAATGTCATATAGGATTTATCTCCTACATGAAACAAATGTGAGTCAGGGAGACATTGTTACTCAAAGGAAAGAGAATCAAACTTTGAATAAAGAGACATCCGTTCCAGTTCTGTCACTAATGTTTAACATCAGGTAATTTACTGCTTTATTAAACTCAATTTTCTTATCAATTAAATGATAGCAATACCTCCCCTACCTTCTTCACAAAGTTATAATCAGGATAATAATATATAGTGCCCATGCAAGTGTTTTAAAACATAGAAACAGCTCAACGTGGTAGCACAGGCCTATAATCCCAGCACTTGGGAAACTGAGATAGAAAGATCAAAGGTTTAAGAACAGCCTCAGAAACTTAGCAAGACTTTTGGCAACCTAGGAGACCTTGTTTAAAAAACAAAAGCTAAAAATAGAAAAAAGGACTGGGTGTGTAGCTAGGAGGCAGAATGCCCCTAGGTCTAATCTCTAGTATCACAAGTTATAATAAAATAAAATAAAACGTAGAAACATGCAGAGATATATAATTATTATATTCAAATGTTTGGATTTATTAATGTCTTTTGAATCATATATTGAAAAATTAATATACTTTAAAATGTGTATAAGATGGAGAAATTGTATATAGTTTGGGCTCATACAAACTTTTTGATTTAAAATGTAAACATAGCCATTGAGTTTTTCAATAATGTAAGTACAAATAGGATTCTAAAATTCACTACCATTCTTTTTTGTTTTTACTTGTCACTTTTTTCTTACTTTCTTTTCTTTAGGACTCAAATTTTACTTCCATAACCACTTATTTCAGTCATTTGCATGGTTCTTTAGTGCAATTTTAAGACTTTAAATATTCCCTATACACTCTATAAGGGCATGAAAGGAAACAATTTTTCTCTTATAGGTCTATAGAGTTAGTATAAATGTTTCCATAAAATCTACTTATATTTTTAAAAATTAGGGAAGAAAATCAAAACATGTAAGAATTTAGACTTACCTTTTCCAAATGTGAGGATACCTAAAGATTTTGTCTTCTAAAATTCTAACAGTCCAAACACAGAAAAAAAATCCTTTTTGGCTCCTTTGTTTTTCAGCTTCGTCTTACATCTCAGAAAAACAGCTTTAAGTATATAAAATGGTTCTGCTTTCCATTCATACTCTATGACTGAAGCAAACTAACAGGAAAATGATGTGGGCTGGTCACATGTGTGGTACGGTAATGATCACATACCAAAAGAGGATCTTGAAAGTGTTTATTCAAGTTTCAAATGACAATGAGGGTGGGAAAATGTTAACAGCAATTCTTTTCTCCTGTAAGTGTAGAGACAGGTTATTTTCATTTTTACTCTTTTGGTACTGGGGATTGAACCCAGGCATGTTCTAACTTGGAACTACACACCTCCCCTCCAGCCCTTTTTACTTTTTATTTTGAAACAAGGTCTCATTAAGTTGCTGAGAATCTTGCTAAATTGCCATGGTTGGCCTTGGGATTATCCTCCAGTTTGGGATTTACATATTCGCACCACCACACTCTACTAATTTTTGGGGTGTGCGTGTGTGTGTGTGTGTGTGTGTGTGTGTGTGTGTGTGTGTGTGTGTGTTCCTAGGAATTGAAGCCAGGAGTGTAAGCCAGGGCTGTTCTACCTCTGAGCTACACTCAGCCCATTTTATCTTTTGTTTAGAAACAGGGTCTCACTAGGTTGTAGAGAGTCTCCCTACATTGCTGAAAGTGGCCTCAAGCCTGCGTTCCTCTTGTCTCAGCTTCCCAAGTACTAGAATTATAGGCTTGCTCCACCACACGCAGCCTGGCTCATTTTTTAAATTTTTTTTATATATATTTGTGTGTGTGTGTGTGTGTGTGTGTGTGTGCATGTGTGTGTGGTACTGGGGATTGAATGCAGGGCCATTCTACCTCTGAGCTACATCCTCCAGCCCTATTATATTTTTATTTTGAAACGCAGTCTCACTAGGTGGATAGGAGTCCCACTACTTGATAAGGCTGTCCGTGAACCTGACAGCCTCCTGTCTCAACCTCCAAAGTACTGGGATTTCAGGTGTGTGCTACCATGCCTGGCTCATTTTTTAAACAGAAAAAAATTTAGTATGTTTTGTAATAAGTAATAATGACAAATAACCCAAATGACTATCAATAAGAGAATGGTTAAATAAATTATTATACATCTATTGCACAAAATACTAAGCTGCGCATTTAATGATATAATGAAAATAAGTATCTATTCATACAAGTAATTACTACATGGCAGTCATTCTAAATGACTACAACCCTGCTTAATTTAAAGCAGACACTTTTATCCCCATTGTACAGAAGAACTAAGGCAGAGAAAAGGGTTATAATACTTGTTCAAGGTCACAAAGCTAGAAAATAATGGAATCAGGATTAGTATCAGGCAATAGAATTCAGAGCCCACACTCTTAATCACTACACTATATTTCCTGGTTATGTGTATAGAATTCAAAGTGCAGAAGAGTATATGCAGTATAATTCTATCATGATTTGCATACGCTATATGCCAAATACATCTAGATACTTCATACATACTAATTTAATCCTCATTACATCTCTGAAACAGATATCATTATCCCCATTTTACCTATGGGAAAATGAGGCAAATAGATGTTAGATATCTTGTTCAATCTCAGGCAACTGTAAGTAATAGAGTCTGGGTTCGGACTCAGGCAACCTGACATGGAAGTCTGCATGCTTAACTTCCCTTGCTGAACATTCTTCCCCAGTTAATGGCCATAATGTATACAGCTATGTTGGTGGAAAAAGATACAAATCAAACTATATAGTTTCCTCCATGGGGACTGGCCAGCAGTACATAAAGGGATAATTTCACTTATTAATCCCTATGTTTCTGGATGGTTTGAATTTTTGGACAATGAGCATATATTCATATATCATTTGAATGATTAAAAATAATCTACACACAGAAGGACAAGAAAAACTTTTACTATCTTTAGAATATGTTTTGCCAAAGTCACAAATTTCCTTCTTGTTCTTAGAATGATTTTAAATCCAGTTATAAACTGCCAAAGTAGACTGGGAGGCATAAAAAATTGTGACATAGTTAATATTTTAGCTACAATTATGAATATACTATTTGTTTTATCATATCTTACCATTCTAAATAATTATCACAAACATCCAATAGAATAGACTAAGTCTAATTTTTTGTATGTTATATGAATCAACTTCTTTTAATTATTTGAAAATAGGAATTGAACCAAGGGGTATTCAATCTCTGAGCTAGGCCCCCAGTTCTATTTTATTTTTTATTTGAAACAGAGTCTCACTAAGTTGCTGAGGCTGGCCTTAAACCCGCGATCCTCCTGTCTCAGCTTTCAAAGTACTGGGATTACAGGCATGTGAAACCACACCTGGAGGGGACTCAAATTATTTTAAGTTGTCAAAATTATCCTCTTGTAAGAAATAGTGAGCTGGGTACGGTGATGCATGCCAGTAATCCCAGTACTTGGGAGGCTGAGACAGGAGGGTTACATGGTCAAGGCCAGCCTCAGCAACTTAGTGAGGCCCTGTTTCAAAATAAAAATGGCTGGGAGTATACCCCAGGGATAGAATTCTCCACTTCACAACCACCCCTAGGAAAAAAAAAAGAAATAGTGTATTAAGCAGGAAGAGGCAGTACACACCTGTAGTCCTAGTACTTGAGAGTTGAGACAGGAGAATCATAAGTCAGCCTCAGCAATTTAGCAAGATTGTGCTTCAAAATAAGAAATTAAAAGGGCTGGGAGTATAGCTTGGATGTATAATGCCATTGGATTAAATTACCAGTACCAAAATAATAATAATAATAATAACAACAACAGAAACAGTGCATTAATAGGACAAGGGAATGGCTCACAGGGAAGTGAGAAACTGTTCTAATGCCCTACCAGAAAGATTATGAAAACAAGTTTTTTTTTTAAATAAACTTTCTGGCTGGGCCTGGTGGGGCACTCTTGTAATCCCAGTACTTGGGAGGCTGAGATAGGAGGATTGCAGGTTCGTGGCCAGCCTCAGCTACTTAGTGAGGCCTTCTGCAACTTAGTGAGACCCTATTTCAAAATAAAGAATAAAAAATAGGGTTGGGGGTGTAGTTTGGGGGTAGAATGTCCCTGGGTTCAATTCCCAGTACCACAATAAATAAATAAATAAATAAATAAATAAGTAAATAAATAAATAAATAAATAAATACAAAAATAAATATATATTTTCTACCATTGCTACACAGAGAACTATTAAAAGGAAATGGAGATATCAAATTCCTTCTAAATTAGTCTCCTTCATTGATTATATTTTATCAGTTCCCCTACATCCAGATGATCCAAGTTGTACCAATGTTCTCTCCTTAAAATCTCTGCCTTTCACTATTGCTGTGACCTTTCATTCTTGAATTGCTGTGGGTATTTCCAATACCACCTTCTAATTCACTTAACATGATAGTTTGGTCCTCCTTTTGCACAAACCTGATAAAATATTCAAAGGCTCTGATCACCCATGGATCCAATTTATTGAGTAGCTCAAAATAAAAGATGCTCTTGGGAAAATTATGTACTGAATCCTTTTAGCAAATCTGAAAGCCATGATTATCTGGAATTTTGCAACAGAGGAGAAGCCTTGAAAAGATTAAAACCCAAATTCCAACATAAAACCAAACCTCTTTGTTAATTTGCCTTCTTTACTCCCTCAGCCTCCACCTTTTATTCTTCTACTTGCTCCCAAAGCTCTTTTTTTTTTCCCTCCAAAGACGTGGCTTTATTTACCAGCTGCTGGCTGGGGGTTAGCAGCCTAAAGGCACAGAATTTTGGTGTAGGCCAGTTTTATATCCTTTGGTTACAGAGTTGGGGGTATGGAAAAGTCAGGTTTGTATGGTTACAAAATCATTGCATTGTTTTATAAATCAGGTGTTTAGGACAGACATCTTATTTAGAACGCTACCTTGTGGTCAAGATAGTAAGTTTTCTGAACTACCTACATCAAGTCACATGATGTGCCAAACAATTACCTAATCAATTCATTTAATCCTGACCATGAAACTGATAGATAGGTGGCACCATGTTCACTTTAACAGTAGAGACACTAGAACTCCAAAAGGAGATATTTGCCTCAAATCCATAGTTAAATGGTAAAGCCATAGAATAAGAATTTGCCAAATTCAGAAACTGGGGCTGAGGTTCTTTGCCCTTCTCTCTCAATTACCATTATGTACTCACTTTTGGGAACTTACTATCAATATTATCCTTATAATATTCTCACTGTATTACACTACTGAAAAAAGATGAACTGGAGAATAAATGATGGAAAAATGAGCGACGAATGTACAGAAGAGCAAGCAGAAATTTAAGCAAGAGATTTTTTTTTTTATACAGAGGGAAAGGAAGTGTTAGGAGAGGCAGGTAATATCACCAGGGGCATTACACAAACCAAAAGCTGACTCCCAGGATTGGGGGGGGATGCAAAGGGAATCCTCAAGAAGAGAGGGGGGACAGGAAGGAGAAATGAGGCACCTCCCAGGGCTAAGAGGAAAGATAGCGAAGATTGCTATGGTGGTCACATCCCTATCTGGTACCGTTTGCCCTTTCCCTACAAACACAGGCAACACGAGATTTATTTATCTCTTTTCTTCACACATCACATTATATTTTGGCCCTTTGCTGCCGCAGATATCTCTGTGCTTCTCACAGGGCCATAGTTGCCCGGGCGAACGTTCGCGCTCGCCTCCTTTCCCAAGCGGGAAGGAAGGAAAATGGGAAGCAGGACTGCAGAGTCCATTCCCTCTACCCGCTCCTCCTCCACTGAGCCTTGCAGATGAGCGGACAAAGGAGGACTTAACTGGTGTTTATGACTCCTGGGAGTCCAGCACCCCTCCCCCGCCCAGGCCGGTGGGGGCTTCAGTCCTCTGGTCACCAGACATAGGCTTTCCACAGAATGGGCTTTAGCCTGCGCCACAAGGGCGCTTGTTTTCCAGCCAATCCTGAGCTCAGGGGCCACTGGCCCTTAGCAACCTGCTTGCAGAAGGGCAGGGCTAGGTGTTGCGCCTTCAGGGGGAAGCCCAGCGAGCGAAGCAGCGGTAAAGTGGTTGGCCCGTGTTACTTCTGCAAAGTAGCCAGAGTGGAAAGAATGAGTTCCATTAAAGTCTATTACACCAGCGTTTCAGGCTCTAGGGAGGTGAGTGGGAAGGAAAGGGCCCGGGTGGGGGTTTTGGGGGGGATCAGGTCGGGAGGGGGAGAGCAATGGAGTGAAGACATCCCAGTAGGGGACTTTTCAGATTTGCTAAGACTTTACCACACCCTTTCTGCTTTTATTCTCCACCTCCTACTCTCTAGCTTTGGAGGTGGGAGGTGCAAGGAAGAACAGAGAATGTGATGAACTCTCTCACCCAGGTTATGGTCTAAAATCTGGGAAGTTTTTGGTATCTTGAGCGCAACCATCTTAAGGGCCTCCAGTGCTTCAAATGGGAGAGAAAAAGAAACTTGTTTTGAATAGGAGAGGAAAAATGAATGGCCAAATCCTCAGAGGAGATCAAGCGACCCAAGAAAAAGACAAACTGTTAATTTCTATGAAGCAGGTGTATTTGCATAGATCAGACACTTCTTGGATGAGTCGAAGTTTAAATGAATTATTTCAAGTAGAATGTAGGAAACATAGAACAGTACTGTCCAACAGAAATATAATGAAAGCCACATAATTTTAAAATTTTAGTAGCCATTAAAAAACAAGCAGGTGGTATTAATTTTAGTATATTTTATTTAACATAAAATAATCCAAAAAACCATCATTGCAACATATAATTAAAAAAGAACATATAATAGAGATATTATATGTTCTTTTTTTCATCTTAAGTCCTGGCGTTCCAATATGTATTGTGCTTTAATGGTACATCTCATTTTGGAATAGCCACATTTCAAGTGCACAATAGTCACATGTGGCTACTGGTTATCACATTTATAGCCCAGTTAAAGCAGCACCATTCTGTGGCTAAGAACTTCATTCTATAAATTTTTAGAGAAGCATGAAAACTGGAGGATTTAGAATTGATTATAAATGATCAACAAACCATCACACTCCTGCTGTGTGTCAGAAACCATGATATCTACAGGAGGAATGAGATTTTATCACACCCTAGAAAGAATAGTTTGCTTTTTATAAACCCTGGTCCAGTAAGTTAGGATTTTTGCTGGAGGACAAAGACACAATAAAACAACAAATGATTTTAAAGAATGGAAATTGAGCTATTTGACTAGTTTTTTTTTTTTAACATTGTGATTTATTTTAGTGTAGTACTAAAATTTTGTAAGAGAGAATGAGTTAGAATAAATAAGAACTACAATGAATGCAGCAGAGGACTTACTAAACTGTTGGTCCAGGACTCTCACACTAGCATAACAAACATTTGGAAAGTTTGTTAAAACAGATTATTCCTGGAACCCACCCCCAGAGATTCCTATGCTGATTTGAGGTGCAGTAATGCTGATGCTGTGGGTCTGTGAATCACACACAGAATAACACTGCCCTAGGCAACTGGTCTATTAATGGGCTCCTCTGAAAAGGTTTTAAAAACTACTAAAAAATGTGACTTAAATTTCATGCAGCAAACTTGCAATTTTAAAAACTAACCAGCCTTAGAATGTGGAAATGCTGTAATTTTAGACTTTCAGAAATTTCTCTGCTATCCATTGGCTATAGGCAGTTTTCTAAACATGTACGGATTACATTTTCAAGTCCTCAAACAAAAAGCCTACTGACATGCACTTTCATAGAAATCCCACTTGAATAAGCTGGGGTTTGTATTTGTCAAATTGCTTTCTCATGTTTTCTTATTCCAGCATCAGAGGTTTCATTTGGCAAAATTGCCCAAGATTGTCATGAAAAGGTAGTAACCTCAACCTTTACCTAAGATTTATGTTGTAGTTATTTTAAAAATTGTGGCTATTAAATCAGTTAGTGTGTATTACAGGAAAATGGACTGGATTAATACAACCTATTAGCAGATTCTATGAGTTTACCAATTCATATGAGAGGACACTGTAAGAACTAGCCTCTTTTATCCACTCCCATATTTGTAAATTATAATCCCCTGGTGTATTTTATTTTCTCATGCCATGGGTTTTCTCTCTGATTTGGTCTCCATGAGTTTAGAACATGTAGTAATTAACAATCCCGGTATCACGTTCATTTCCTACCCAGACCTACTATGTATATATCAACATAAACTAAAGCAGGAATGAGTGCAAAAGCCTGCCTCAACTATTAGCAAGAACAGTATGTTCTTACCACTTCAAATACAGTATGAAATCAACTTGGAAAATATATATAATGAACATGGATTTCCAACCACACTGACACCTTGCTATAATTTTCCTATAAATAGTTGACCTTTGAACAAGGCTAGGAGGCCAGGTGGTGTGATAGAAGCAGAGTCTCCTTGTGCAGTTTAAGACCTACATATAATTTTTGATCTCCAAGACCAGAAGCCTTACCAATAATGTGAACAATTAATTAGAACATGTTTTAAGCATTACCTATTATATATGGTAAAAAAAAATGCATGAGAACCATAAGACATCACTTTTACTGCAATGAGCAATTAATTGAAGAGATAAACTGCTCATGTCGAGTTGATTAGAATCAGAGAAAAAAGGAAAGAAAATGGATCTCATGAAATTAAGAACAAGACCAGCAGAGTAGTAGATGAGATTGTCTACATCCCCAGCTCTTTTTTATTTTTCATTTTGAAATGGGGTCTCATTAAGTTGCTGAAAGTCTCACTAAGTGACTGATGACCTCAAACCTGTGATCCTCTGGTCTCAGCCTCCCAAGTTTTGGTATTACAGGTGTGAGCCATGGTGCCTGGCCCATCCAGCATTTTTTTCATAGTTTTATTTTAATTTTTGTGTGCCTTTATTGGTGCATTATGGTCTCACACCATTATGTAATCATGTTGACAATGGCATACATGCACACAGATCCAGCATTTTAAAGCTGATATTCGAAACACCTGACCTCATTGAAATAGGAACAGGAAGCTGGGCGTGGTGGCGCATGCTTGTAATCCCAGCATTCGGGAGGCTGAGACCAGAGGATCCGGGTTTGCGGCCAGCCTCAGCTACCTAGTGAGGCACTCCGCAACTTAGTGAGACCCGGTTTCAAAATAAAGAATAAAAAATAGGGCTGGAGGTATAGCTCTGAGGGAGAATGCCCCTGAGTTCAACCCCCAGTGCCGCAAAAAAAAAAAAAAAAAAGAAATAGGAACAGGAGGTGGCTACAGTAGTACAGTACATACCACTGCTAATTTTATGCAGTTATGATTTAATACTACACCATTATAGTTTGTTTTCACTGTTTTGCACAAGTTTTGATAAATTTTAACTTTTTGTGACAGGTTTATAATATCCTATTTTATGATAGGAAATATAGATAATTAAACAGTTCATGTATTCATGACATACCTTTTTCTTAATTTTTAAAATATTTCTACACTTTATGGTTTTTCTGAAATTTTTTGAAATTGTCACACATCTAAAAATGAATCTACTCATGAGTAGACTGGCATAGTTCAAACCCATGTTGTTCGAGGGCCAGTTATATATATATATATAGTATGTATGTGTATATATGTATGTGTATATATATGTATATATGGTAATATTTATATATACACATAAGCATATATAAAATATGTGTATATTCATGATTTCACAAGAAAATTACCTAACGTTTGTTCCACAGAAAGGCTTCACACCATTAAAAGATGTTCCTCTTGTATAACGTAATGGACGGGGAAGATGAAAAACACCAAAAATGTTGGGACCAACGAACTAACATCTTTCTATCTTTCTCTATTTCTATCTAGGTGAAACAGAGACAAGAAGAAGTTATCAGAATTTTAGATGCCTACAAAGTAAAGTATGAATTAATAGATATTTCTATCAGTTTAAAATTACTTCAAGAAATGAGGACGAAGGTTTCTACTCCCAAGGCTCTACCACCTCAGATATTCAATGGCCAAGAATATTGTGGAGTATGGGCGAATTTTTATTCTATTTCATTTTATGTCTTAAAGCAATACATATTAGGAAAACATAATGTATGGGGTATGAGGGTCAGGTTTAACCCATTTATGTAATAACTTAATTATGTTCCTGAAGACAAGGTAATTTGTATTTTATGATAAAAAGATTATCATAAAAGTAATCATGCTGCTTTGTTTGGAGAGAATTATTTTCATCATACATTATAATATGAAATAACTGGTGTTCTGGGGAAATTTTTCATCCAACTTAGCTAGCAGAGGTTTGCAAAGGCCTAGGCAAGATAATTAGCAAACTTAACCTGGAGACTTTAGATACTGACTTCATAACTGGAAATTATTACTACCGATGTTACAAGTTAATTTTCTGTTTTTAGGATTTTGAAATGTTTCACACTGCAAAAGAGAACAAAGAGATTCTGAAATTCTTGAAGATGGAATGAATGAGCAGTTATGATACAAGAGATGTTAACTGAGATGGTTCTACATATACTTCCATAAACACCAGTTACTTTTAATTGTAACAGTAGAACTGTTTCATTAAAGTAATCATCTTAAGGAATGGACTCTGACTTTTTCTGTGTTGTATTAAAATGATTTCTTTGTTATGCTGTGAGTATATGTAGCCATATAGCTGTGGAAGAATAAGCATCACACTTTTAAAGATCATTAGTGATTTCCCATTTATAAGCATGGATAGGCAGTGCAATTTTCCATTTGCTTCCAGCTTTGTTTTTTAAATGATTGCCAGTACATTTAATGAAGGCTTAAATACCAGTGTGATTTGTTTTTAAATAGGGAAAACGCCAAGTCCCATTCCTCGTCCTCCTAAAAAACATAGTGGCTGGGTGTGGTGGCACTCACCTGTAATCCCAGTACTTAGGAGACTAAGACAGGAGGATCACAGGTTTGAGACCAGCCTCAGGAATTTAGTGAGAACCTTTTTCAAAAAATAACAATAAAAAGGGCTGGAGGTATAGCGTGGAGGTATAATTCCCCTGGGTTAAATATCCAGCACCCCCAAAAAATAAATTTAGAGGAAAAATATGAATTTATATTATTAATAATCTCCCCAGGTGAATTTTTTGTACACTAAGATCTCATCACTGCTATAAAATAAGTCTTCTTCCAAATCTATTTCTCCTCCAGTGATCCCTCTCTTGTTGACAGATATCAATTCATTCAAATCCAAACTGAGAAGCCTTGGAGTCAGTCATCCTTAATATCACCCACGCCCTCACCTCCATATGAAATGAATCACCTAGCCTCAGATGAGTTGAACTTAACATCCCAGTTATCCTCCAATTTTCCATATCTCTAGCCATTGCTTTTGTTCATCTCCACATTTCTCTTACTTGTACTTTTGCAATAATATCAACTCCTTATTTATAGTTTTACTCTGATAATATCTGCCATCTACACCACTGCTAAATTAGTGCTTTCAACCTTGGTTGAACACTGGAATCACCCAAGAAATTAAGTGTGTGTGTGTGTGTATATATTTAATAATATATAATTGTATATTTATACTTTCTAGATCTCATCCTTAATAATTCCAGTGGGCAGCTTAAGGTTGAAAACCATGACTTTAGAACAATCTTTCCAAGCTGGGTCTGGTGGTGCACGCTTGTAATCCCAGTACTTGGGAGGCTGAGACAGGAGGATTGCAGGTTTGCGACCAGCCTCAGCTACCTAGTGAGGCACTCAGCAACTTAGTGAGACCCTGTTTCAAAATAAAGAATAAAAAATAGGGCTGGGAG